>RJWJ010037568.1:0-15252 GCA_004363605.1 Indri indri
AATTGATTTGTGTTTATTGATCTTATATATCTTACAACCTTGCTGAACTTGGTTGTTAATTCTAGTAATGGTTTAGTGGAATCCTTTGCCTATATATTTTTTTCCTTACTTACTTACTCTGTTCTTTCAGGAAAATCCCAGGATGGTATAGAAAAACTGCCCTATCCCCCAAACTGAGATGGTGTCAAGAGACCAGAGAAATGGCCCAGACCAATCCAGCTTTGAGAGTTAGTTGCGTTCATTAGAGGTTACTTACACAAGGTTTTCAGCCCCTGTCAAGATAGGAATACTCCAGGCACTCACTCCTGGGTGGCACAGTAGTTCCTTCTTCAGAGAGTAAGATCCACACTACCTGCCTGTTTGCGGACTCTTAAATTTCTTTCCGGCAAGTGATGCAGAGCTCTTTCTTTGCATCATTGTATATTTACGCACAGATTCTCTCTATTTAGCGCTCTGGCATGACGCTGCCGGGGGATGGGAGAGGGGTGTTGTCGGCAATGCAAGATTTTTTTTTTTTTCCTGCCCTCTTAAAAGTGCCTCTTTCCTTGATGTAATGTTAAAACCAGGTAGTATGATCGCTCATCTGATTTTTGGTTCTTCTGAAGGTGCTTGCTTGTGTGGACAGTTTTAGAATTTGGTGTTCGTGGGGAGGGATAATTGCCGGAGTTATCTATTTGGGCATCATGCTCCAACCCCCTCTGTCAATTCAATGCTTTTTAAATACTCATTTCATCATCATCTATGGAACTCTGAAACTTAACTATTTAAAAAATGATTTTTTTAAAAAAACAGGTTAAATAACTTATTTCTACAAAGCCTTCTCTAACTTCAAGTATAACTCTTTCCTTTTCTTTATTAGGATTGAATGTCTCATCTTATTTCTCAGTTACCAGACTAAAACAAATATTGTTTTCAAGTAAATAAGTATCTAAACAATACTACAAAAGATGGAAATTTTGTTTCATCAATATTCTTTAGAGAACAGTAAATTTTCAGGATTGGTATTAAAGAAACTATTGTTTTCAGCTTCTATTACATATATATATATATATGGAAATACATCATCTTTCATAATAATATTTACCAAATTTCTCTTATTCTAGAAAAGACAAAAATTCCTCTTTTTATATTTTAAAATTCGGAAGTGGAGAGAGTAAAAATATATTGATCAAATTCAATAATCAAATATAGGAGTTAGAAATGCAGGGGAAGAGAGACAATAATGATATGTAAACAATCACTTCTAGAGAAAGTTCTGGACAATACTTGTGGTATGGAGTTTTTTTTTTTTTTAAGGTGAATTATCAGTTTTTGTTTTTTATTAAGCAAACACAAAGTAATGTTTACATTTTTAATGGCGATTTAAACTTATTTTCTAAGAAATAAAATATATATGTTATAATTAAAAACCTTTTCTACTTACCATCAAAAGAAAATAACTTACTATTTGCCAAAGTATGAAATCATCCTGTTTCATAAAGGAACCTCAGTTCAAATTTGAAAGCATACCCTGAATGATTTTCTTTACTTGTATTCACATTAAATATAATTTCATTTACGAGAAGCCATTGTCTTTTCATGCTAAATACTCAACCTGTAAAGCTAAGAATATTTGATCGTCCTGTCTGATAATCTTGCTAACATAGTATAAAACATCCAGTAAGGCACCCTACAACATTAAAATGTTCTGCTTTGGGAGAATATTTCAAAGGCATCCTTTGCACCAAACAAATCCTTAGGGGAAATAAAAAGGTGACATTTGATTGCCTTGCTTAAAATTTCTATTTTAATAAAGTATGTTGCTCAATATATATGGAAAATGAATATATAATTTATATGGAAAAGGAATATGAAATATTCCTTTCGTTTTGCACATATACATTAGAAATAATATGCTGTAGCACTGATATTTCATATTACAGCACCACCTTTTTTATTAAAATACTTTGACATACATTCTGTTAATTAGTGTACCAACACACAGCTTGGTCAATGGATCACAGTGTTTGCAAAACACATATTTTCATACATAATGACTTCAATTATTAAAACAGAGAGTCATCAGCAAATAAATAAGATTGGTCATGTAACTACAGACCCAAATACCCTAATATCAAACTGGATTATGAAAACAAGCAGCTGTACCAACAAGATAGGCAATCAAATTGACAAAGTATGTCTCTGAATTAATGAAGCATGT
This sequence comes from Indri indri, assembly GCA_004363605.1. Taxonomy (NCBI): domain Eukaryota; kingdom Metazoa; phylum Chordata; class Mammalia; order Primates; family Indriidae; genus Indri; species Indri indri. The sequence goes on from RJWJ010037568.1 coordinate 2,201, forward strand.
GCCACTTGAAAAATTTAAATAAGTGCTGAAATGGTGAAACAAGTTGATTTGGATTATCACATTTATTCAGAGTAGACAAAATTTAAATGAGATAATTATGCACGCACATCAGGCAAATGCACAGTTTTCTAGGAAACAGCATAAAAAGGATCTAAAAATGTATAAAAAGCAAACAATTTTAAATGTAGGGTAAACCAAATAAAAAATTGATAATTAGAAATAATGCAAGCATTAGACAACAAATTAGCTGATCTTCAAACTTTCTAATAGACTGATAAAAATATGTAATTGTCAGCAAAGATGTAAGATAGGTCATTTCTTCTTTATTATTAAGTCCAGGTGGATAGCACTCTATAGAAATTAGCAGCAACTAAAAATAATTTTAAAATATCTCGTGACCTTATTTGTAACTTTATTTGATCTGTTACAAAATGTACCCAAAAGGAGTTTTAACACAATAATCATGAAAGAAGTACTGCAGACTTCAAATAAAGTATTTTATTTTCAATAGCTGCTTAGTAATTTGATACAGAATATGGAGCAACATAAGCAAATAGAATTGTCTTGATTTATTATTATCTCCAGTATTTTTTAAATCTATGCTCTGTGTGTGTGTGTGTGTGTGTGTGTGTGTACACTATTTACTAGTCAATTAAGGACCTATAATCACTTCCTATTCAGTTAACATAGAATAATTACCAATAATTATTATCTTTCACCAAGTTAAAGATGAAAAACTTATATTTTTAAGTTATTTTTGGCTTGAAGAATTATTATTGATAATGAAACAATGTAAAGATACATGCATTGGTTCTATCTTTACATCTAGTTAATTAGTTCAAGAGACCCCATCATCTCTTCTCTGTTCTAGGTACATATTTGAAACACAGAAGGCCTCTGAGGTTTTTTTCTTTCTGGTAAATATTCCATTGTGTAAAATTGTGTAGTGCTCCTAAAACCTAAAAGCAAGTTTATATGATTCCACTGAAAATTTTTTTATGTTTCCCCACTGTGAAGTTATTCTTTTTTTATCCTTTTGATAGTATATTGTTTGGAAGAAAGTCTTTATGAACAGCCCAAAAAGGAATGTGGAGTTATCAATCCACTTCATAGAAGAAAGAGTATCTACTGAATTCTTCAGCACATAAGATTTGTCCATTCTCCCTGATTCACTCATTTATTTTGTGATTTATTTATATCGGTATGAAGTTATGGATACAGAATTTATATTAAAAGTTAAAGTCCAACATTCCTTTGTTTATTTTGTGGTTTATATTGCTTCAGATTTGGATATTGGTAGATATTTCTGTTGGCCTCTGTTTCCTCTTTTTTTTTGGATATAAATAATTTATTATTTTTTTTTTATTTCAGCGTATTACTGCAGTACAAATGTTTAGGTTATATAATTGCCTTTGCTTCACCTGAGGCAGAGCTTCAAGCATGCCCATCTCCCAGATGGTGTGCACCGCACCCATTAGGTGTGAATATACCCATCCCCTCCTCGCCCACGATCTGCCCAACACCTGATGAATGTTATTACTATATGTGCACATAAGTGTCGATAGTTAATATCAATTTGCTGGTGAGTACATATGGTGCTTGTTTTTACATTCTTGGGATACTTCACTTAGTAGAATGGGTTCCAGCTCTATCCAGTATAATACAAGAGGTACTAGATCGCCATTTTTTGTTGTTGATGAATAGAACTCTATGGTATACATATACCACATTTTATTAATCCACTCATGTATTGATGGGCACTTGGGTTTTTTCCACATCTTTGCAATTGTGAATTGTGCTGCTATAAACATTCGAGTGCAGATGTCTTTTTTATAGAATGTCTTTTGTCTTCTTGAATAGATGCCCAGTAGTGGGATTGCTGGATCAAATAGTAGTTCTACTTGTATATCTTGAAGGTATCTCCATATTACCTTCCACAGAGGTTGTACTAGTTTGCAGTCCCACCAGCAGTGTATGAGTGTTCCTATCTCTCTGCATCCACACCAACATTTATTGTTTTGGGACTTTTTGATAAAGGCCATTCTCACTGGAGATAAGTGATATCTCTACAGAATGTTTTTGGTTTTATATTTAGCGATTTAAATGTCCATTTGGTTTACAATGGTTTATGACAGTTGACATCATGAATAGGTTGAGTGAAAACCATTCTAGGTACAGGAAAGTTCTTCTCTTTAAAACTGGCTAAATTAATAACCAGCTTGGTGATTTGTCTGAAAGTTTCACATTAGTACCAGTTTGGAATAAAATATTGGTGATTCCTAAATGTAAAACTGCAATAACCTTTAGTCTGAAAGTTAATATATTAAACTATTATCCCATATTTTTATATCAAATACCAGTTGTCCTCATTCTTTAACAGAGAAAAATACCCTAAATGGGTAAATATTTAACCAGATAACTTTAAAAGTAAAATAGCATTGGTTCTTCTACAGTTTTTTTTTTCTTTTTTTTTTTTCTCTTGCTTTATTTGGTTCACAGTTAACTTGGAATAGTAGAATTTTAAAAGATTTTGAAGAAATTAAATGACTCCAACCAATAGTATAAAAAAATCTACAATGACAATAACTAACACTTCTCTTCTGAAGAATGAAACCATCTAATTGAATGTGTAAAATATTGACTAATGTCATACTATTCACTTGTCACTCTTCAAATTTTAATGGCTGTTTCAGTAAAAACCATTTCCATTTATTTGTTACCTGACTCTAGTCTCCCATAAAATCATGAGATAATGGACCTTAAATTTATAAAAGAGCTTTTGTGTGTGTGTGTGTTGCTATGTAAAGCTAGTTGCATTTTGCTCAGTACATTGAAATATAGTCATATATCTAAAAGGCCCATCTACAAGATGTCATTGTGTCTCATTTGTGGCTAAAAATATGAATTGCATTTTTATTTTTTGTTTTTAAGTTTTTGGAAGATTTATGGATATTTGAATTTATGTAAAATTCAAATATATTACATGAAAATATTAAAATGTACAAGTTGATAAATTTTGACATATTTATACCCCAGAAAAACTATTGCAGTTATCAAAGTAGTGAAAATATCCATCATACCCAAAATGTTTCTCAGGTGTAATCCTTCCCTCCATCTCTCCTGGCTCCATCCACAGGCTAAATAGTTGATTCCTTTTCTATCAATATAGATTACTTTGCATTCCTAGAATTTACAATAAATGGAATATTAGCATATATACTACTTTTTTCTGTCTTTAACTAAGCATACATATTTTGATATTCATCAATATTTTAGACTAAATCACTAGTTTCTTTTGATTCCCCAGTGGTATTCAATTGTATATGTTTATCAATTCATCAGTTCTTGAACAGGGTCATTACAAATAAAGCTGCTATAAACATTCATATAAAAAAGGCTTGCCATGAGTATATCTATATTTTATGTATATCCATAGACTTGAAAGACTGAAGAGTAGGATAAGAGAATATTAGTTTAACTTTTTAAGAAACTGACAAAATGTTTTCCAAAATGTCTGTAATATTTTACATTCTCACCAGAAGTGTATGAGAATTTTAGTTCTTTCATTTTCTTCCCAATACTTTATAACATTGTCTTTTTAATTTTATACCCAGTCTAAGATGTGTGTGGTGGTATGAAATTATAGGCTTAATTTGTATTTCTTTAATGATTTAAAATGCTGAACTACTTTTCATGTCTTATTGCCATCCAGACATTACCTTGAATGAGATGATTATTCAAATATTTTTGCAGCTTTTCATATGAGTTATTGGTTTCTCCGTATTGAATTTTGAGTTTTCCTTTCATATTTTAGATAAAAATCATTCCTCCAATATATGTTTAGAAAATATTTTCTCTCAGTGACCACTTTGAATATTGATACTCTAAATATCTTTCAAAGAATAGTTTCAGTTTTAATTCCATTTGATCAATTATATTATAATATTTTCTTTTATGACTTGTGCTTTGGTGTCATATCTAAAAAATACACATCAAGCTAAAATCAAAAAGATTTTCTAATAGGTCTTTCATAAGCAATATCTAAATATAGTTTATTTTCTAAATTTAATAATTTTAGGTTTTATAGTTGGTCTGTGATTTATTTTGAGCTCATTTGTTTGCAAATGAATACCAAAATTTTCCAGAATTATTTGTGAAAATGACTTCATTCTAGACAGAATTGACTTATGTTTTTATTTATGTTATCTTTAATTTATATCAAAAAAGTGTTGTAGTTTTTATTATATGTTCTTTTTGGTTTCAGATTTATCCTGAAGTATTCATAATGATTTTATTATAAATGATGTTTCTTATTAAATTTTCACATTTCTGTTACCATTACGTAAAAGTGAAATAGGCTTTTTAATGTTCATTTTGGATCCTCCAACCTTACTAAACTTACTAAGTCTAGTAGCTTTTATGTAGATTTTGTTCGAATTTTTACATAGACAATAATGACATGTATGAATAAAAAGGGCTGTACATTTCAACCTTGGTGGCTTTTACTTATTTTTCTTATTTCTCCAATTATACAGTATGAGTTTAAATAAGAATGACTCCCTGTTGGGTACAATGTACACTATTCGGGTGACGAGTATGCTAAAAGCCCTGACTTCACCACTATATAACTTATCCATGTAACAAAAAAACACTTATACCTCCTAAATCTATTGAAATAAAGAAAAAAAAATGGTGAGGGTGGACATTCTTGTCTTTTTCCCTGATCTTAGAGGAAAGCAGTCATTCACCAATAAATAATGGTGTTAGTGTATGGTATTTTATGTAGATTTAAATTATTATGTAAAGAAGTTTTCTTGTGGTCCTAGTTTGATGAGAGCTTTTAACATCGAATAATTTTATATTGTATCAAATACATTTTCATATATGTAGCTGTAAATATATTATTTTTCATTTTTTAAATTTCATTTTTTAAACCTTTATTTTTTCCAAATATTAAACCAACCTTTCATTCAAGGTATAAATCTCAACTGGTCATTTTTTTGTTCAGCATTTTCCACCTATGTTCATGAGGAATATTGATCGTAGATTTATTTTCTTGTTACCTTTGTCTATGTTTGGTTACAGGGTAATGACGGTCATAAGAAATGAGGTGGAAGTTACAATTTTATTGGGACATAACCCTGTGATAAGTTGAGGAGCTCCTTACAATTTACAGTGGGGTTACAGTTTTGAATGTGTATCACTTTTGCCTTCATACGCTATCAGGCTACACATGCGGTGAAGAAAAGCTGTGTGAGGACACGACCACCTACAAGTGAAGAGGAGAGGTCTCAGAGGAAATCAACCCTGTTGGCCCTTCAGTTTTAAACTTTTAGTCTCAAGAGTCATGAGGAAATATGTTTCTATTGTTTGTAACTCAGCATTTAGCACTTTCTTATAGCAGCTTTAGCAAACTAATGCAATGCCATTTTATCTAAGTTGGTGAATATAATGGTTTATAGGAATAATATTTCCTTGTTATTTTTTAATAGCTGTAGAATCTTTTTAGTTTTTCTAATTCTAATGTCATTTTTTCTCCATTTTTTTCTGATTATATCTAGAGGTTTATTCATTGGATGACTATCTCTATAAATCAGATTTTTAGTTTAATTGATTATTTTTGTTTTCTCTTTATGTGAATTTTTTTATACTTTTTTCTATTCACTTGATTTGTACTCTTATCTTTATTTTTCCTTTATTCTACTTAGTTTGTAATATTATTGTTGGCCTTATATCACTTTCTCCCTCCTTTTATATTTAATCTACTTATGTCTTTATCTTTAAAGTCCATTTTTTTAGGCATCATATAGTTGGGTCCTTTTTTAATCCAAGTTGAAAAATTCTGTGTTCTAATTGGGGTGTTTGGACACTTTAGCTTTGATTGACATGGTTATGTTCACCTTTGTTATCCTGTTATTTATTTTCTCTACTTTCCTATTTGTTCTTTTGTTCCTCTTTCCTCTTTAGTGGCTACTTTTATGAATTTAGTACATTAGTATTCTTTCATTTGGGGTGGTTTATTAGTTAGAACTATTCGCTACTTCAGTAGTGAATTCAGGTTTACTCAACTTATCACAGTCTACTTTTAAGTGATATTTTACCATGTCACATATGAATAACAACTTTACAATACTCTACTTTTTTCCCCCTTTCAGGCCTTGATATTATTTCTTGCAATTACTTTTACATATCTTAATTCCCACACAAATTTTTATTGGTTTTGTTTAAAGTTGAATGTCTTATAAAGAGATTTAATTTTTTAAAGTCTTTTTATACAATTATCCACAAAGCTAAAATTTCCAATGTTCTTCATTTATTCATACCTATTCATAATTTCTGTCTGAAGAACTTACCTTTATGTATTTTTATAATTCAGGTCTGTTGAAAATGAATTCTTTCAGCTTTTACATAGCTCAAAATACTTATTACTTTTTTTTTTTTTTAAAGATGTGTTCTGTGGGTGTGGAAATTTTTGTAGGCAGAGTTTTTGGAGTACTTTCTGATACTGTTTAACTGTCTTCTCATTTGCATTACTTCTAATGAGAAATCTGCTGTAAATCTTATCATTGTTCCTCCTCATGTAACCTGGTTCTACTTTGTATGGTTTCTATTGCACAGATTCTATTAAGCGTTTCTCTTTATCATTGTTTTCAGGCAGTTCTATTACACTTGCCTATGTGTAGTTTTATTTATGTTTCATGTGTTTTGAGTTGTTGGGCTTTTGGATCTGCAGGTGTATAATTATTTTAAATTGAGAAAAGTTTCAGACATTAATTTTAAAATATATTAATATTCCATATCTCCTTTAAGAAATTTAATTACACATACTTTAGTTCCCTTTAATTTTTTCCACATCTCAGTAATGCTCTTTTGACTTTCTTTTTCCTTCTTGTTTTTATTTGATAATTTCTCTTGCTATATTTTCAAATTCATTAATCTTTTCTTTCAAAATATCTGATCTCCTAATGACATCTGATGATAAATGACATCTCGTTTATCTGGCTTCTCATCTCTCAAAGTTGTATTTGGTTGTTTTGTTTATGCCATATGTAACAAACAAATGGAATGCACTTGTAAAAAATCTTTTTCATATCCTTGCCTAATATTTCTGTTATCTCTTAATCAGTTTTAATTAATTTATGTTTCTCATCCTTGGGTTATATATTCCTGCTTCTTTGCATGTCTGGTATTTTTTAATTAGAAGCAACACATTCTGTGTTTTACATTTTTGGGTGCTGAATAATTTTGTATTCAATATTTTTGAGCTTTGTTCTGATGCACAGATAGGTTACTTGCAAATAGTAATTTATCTGCTTTTATGTCTTGATATTTATATTTGTTAGGAGGGTCAAGAGCTATATTTGGTACGATGTTAATTATTATCCACTACTTAGGAAAAACACTTCTGTGGACTCTGATTAATTATTCATGAATTATGAGTCTTTCCAATATGACTGGTGGGAACATGAACTATCTCTCATACTGTGTGTGTGTCCCAGGCACTATTATTCTAAGAGAATCCTCTGAAAAATCTCTTGATTTCTTCCTCTCTGTTTCTTTCTCCTATACAGTTCTCCATCCTATGAGCTCTAGTGTTTTAGTTCAGGCCACTATAACAGAACACCATAGACTGGGTGGTTTAAACAGCAAATATTTAATTCTTATAGTTTTAGATGCTGAGAAGTCCAACTTCAGGATACCAGTAGATCTAGTGTCTGGTAAGAAGGCTCTGGTTTGCAGACAACATCCTCTCTTTGTGTCTTCACATGGCCATTTTCCTTTTCTGCTGTCAATATGGCAGAGAGCAGAGAGAAAAGAAGCAAGCTCTCCTTTGTCTCTGTTTATAATGGCACTAATCCCATCTGAGGGCTGCACCATGATCTAATTACCTTCCAACGGCCCATCTCCAACTACCACCAAATTAGGGATTTAGGTTTCAACATATAAATTCTGGGGAGACACAAATATTCAAATATATTCTGCCCATCACATTTAGTTACCTTTGTTTCTGTGGACTCTCAGCTCTATCCTCTCAACTCAGAATCTATCAATCTTCACTAAGGTTTCTTCTCCTTATTATATCTTTAAATTTATTTTACCCAATTTTTAAAAATTTATTTTACCCATTTTTTTTTATTCTGTCAAGTGGAAGGGTAATTCTCTTTTGAGTTACTCTGTTTTAGCCAGAAACAGAAGTTCCATGATGTATACTTTGTTCACGTTGGTACACCAGTGTGTCAGAGCATTCTGTTTAAAATTCACAGAAACAAACAAACAAAAAAAAGGTGTACTAATAGGGCAGTCATGCATGAATAGTGTGGTAGTTCATAAATATCCAGGAGTACAAATTAGCTGGGATGAATGAATGCTAAAACAATCTTGATGGATGGAGGAGGTATTAAACACAGTTTAGCAAACAAGTAAATGGTCTCTAACAATTTTACTTGGGTTTACAATCTAGGCAAGTTATTTAACCTATGTCAGCCTTAGACTCCTCACGTATAAAATTGGGAAGAAAATAATGTTCACCTCGTAGAGTGTTTTAGGAGAATTACATGCAAAATTTCTGGAATATTGCATTTGTTCAATACATTGAAGTTCTCATTTATCTGTAATAAAGATTATTGCAGCATGTGGGAAGATATATTATTTAAGCCATTCTTGCTGAAGGGAGAACTTAAATTGAACATACTTTCACCCTGAAGTGCAAATTCTCCACAGAAAATTGCAAAAGCATATTTAGGGAGTGGATGAAAAATAAAGAAAAGAAAACTACATTTCAAGTTTTATCTTGCAGAAAGTGTGACCCCTTGCTCTCGGTATGTAAAGTTTTGATGAACGCTTGAGGGATTTGGAACTCCATAACTGTAGCTCAAAAACTTGCTTGGCTGCTTATTTCAGTTAGGTAATTTCAAACTAGTGTCAACATTCTCTCTCTTTAAGTGTTCCAGTGGGTGTAGAATCAGACGATCACTTTCACTTTCCTTATATTTCTCATTCCTATTATGCCACTTAGTTTGCTAACTCTTCATTTTAACAGACAACTGATTCCTGGTGATAGATTGATTATTTTGTTTTGTTTTGTTTTTGCCATTGTACCTACAGACTACCAGTCTCCCAATCCTATTATATAACTAATTCTAGAATCCTATCTTTGAAGTTCTCCTCTGTGCAATCATACCAGGTAAAATGCACTGTGTTCTTTAAATTTTATTGTATATTATGTAAGGTGCACAGCTATCCACATAGTAAGCGAATGAAATATTAATAGTAATTATCAGTTTGAGAATGTCTGTGTGGGATAACACTGAAGGACAGAGGATTCTTTTAGTCCTCATAGTTATTCGATACTGGTGGAGGCAGAGATGAATGTAGTATGAAGAGAACATCTGTTGAAGAAACAAGGGATCCTCCAATTCCAGGATATAACCTTGAAGAGCTTTTGGAGCTCAGTTAGGGAAATTATGTATCTACCTTGCTGAATTGAGCTGGAGGATTTGAAATTCTTAGGCAAGAGGGTGGTGTGGAGGGTATAGGAACCTCAGGGCCATCTACCACAAAAGTTTTATCTCTCCTCAGTGTAATACTTGGCCCATAGGAGGTCATCTAACATAAACTTCCTCATCAGGAAAAGTAATTAATTTGACTTAAATAAAATCTTCAGCATCTTTTAATCATATTAGAGGACCTATCTGCTGGGAGCCAAGCAGAGAAAAACGACAGCATTATTTTTCTGGAGAAGATAGAGCTTGACACAATTAGTATCACTATTTGAAATAGTATCAAGAAGGCCAAACAGAGGTCTCGGGTAATTCCAGAAAGAAGGGATTCCTGAGGTGTTATCTGAAAATGGTTTCACAAGAAGACATATTTTGAAGCCATGTAATTCTAGGCATGTCAAATTTAACATTATAATAAATTCATATTGTAGCTGTCTGCATTAGCATAGTCAGAAGCGGCTATTCAAAGCTATCTTCCTGTATCTGTAATACAAAATGAGCAAGATAAATTTTTTGCTGTAAACACTCACTCCCTTTGTGAGCTTTCTTCTCTCTTTTGTGGACAAGACCTGTTCATTCTTGACCAATTGAGTTTCGTTACTCCTGTTAAGGAATTGGCCGTGTTGTATCCTTTTCTTATAGCAATAAAGTCTAGTGAAAGAAGAGTGAGTCACTGTGTTCACAAATAGTGCTCCTGGATATTTATAAGGGTGGCTGCATGCACATGGCATCAATTGAAAAGGAATACTAACCGGGGCAAAATTCTCCACTTTCAGAGTAGGCATTCAACAAATGTATACAATCACTCCAGTATGGCTGACATTAGAGTCATGCTTTCAGTGGAAGAGATAAGTAGGTGCTATCCTTAAAGATAAAGTGAACAGTCTGTATTTACATTCATCTACTCATCCTCAATGTAAGCAATGTGAGCCTCTTTTGCCATTCAGTGCAGTCACTTTGGGAGCTGAAAGTGGAGATGAGTACCCAAAGATAAAATGCAGAAATTCATTCCTATCATATCAGATAGAATTATCTCCATTGGTTCTCCCTGTTAGAGTAGAAGACTAGGAGACAGGGCTGAGATCAGATACAAAGATTTGAAGATTGGGTGCAGGTGTTCCAGTATACACCTCTCAGGTAGAAGCTAACTAGAGGGGCTGACAACCACAGGCGAGAACCATCTTCAACCAGCTTGTCAGATATCTCTGTCACCTTACATGAACTTTGACTAATTAAAATATCATTTACATTGTGGTTTTAAAATTTCTCCTCCCTTGAAATCACCATGACAGTTCTGAGACAACCATATAAAGTGTAAAAATGGGAGGGAACTCAGTTCTAGTAATTACTACCCAAATTCGTAGTAACAGCCAACCCCTTAGCTTTCAGTATTCCTGTCCTCAATTAGTAAGACTTCAAAAAACCAAAAACCACTTCTCAGTGCAGCTGCTCCTTTTCAAGCCTGCCCACTCTCTTTCTCTCTCTCTTTAGGGAGTATACTTTTGCTTTCAATAAATAGATTTTAAAAAGAGCTGTTACTTACCTGGTTTATGTGGTGCATCCTGAAATTCTTTTCCTGACGATCACCAAGAAGTTGAAAAAACTTCCATTTGGAGTCCTCTAATATCCCTGCTATACTAGGAAGTACTTAAAAACTTAGCCAACTCAGAGGGGATCTTTTAGGTTATGTTAATGCTCAGAGTATGAACATTGGAGGATAGATTGACAAGTCAGCCTGTGAAATTCGTTGTTAGAAAGCCATTAGTCCATGTTACTCATGAGTGGTGGTGGGCATGAAACAACCAATTACACTGTAGCACTATGCCAAAGTATTCATTCCTGGGTAGCTGTGGCAAATACACACACACACACACACACACACACACACATATATGTATGTGTCTGTGTGTGTGTGTGTGTGTGTGTGTGTGTGTGTGTGTATATATTTCCCAATTATAATATCAGGGATTCACAGTACATAGAAAACATTTTTATCATTTAGGGATTTAATTGTGTAGGCGTAATGCCTGCTCTGCCAAGAGGCCCAGCATTTTCACATACAGACAAACTGTGTATGGGAAATAAAGTCCAACAGAGGCCCCTGTTTGGGGTAGGGCTTTTACCACATTTATCTGAGATTTTCAAGCTGGTTCATGTCCACAAATTATATAATATGATCTCTTCAAAATATGTGTTCATGAAGAGGCTCACAAATAGCCTGTGTTGCTAGCTTTAGCATGTACCACATGAATCTCTCAATTAGCACTGTACTTGTTCATGGTGCTTATATTTTCCTAGTGAATTCAAATGTGGATCCACACAGCTACCGTAAACACTAATGAGCATTATTTTTTCAGTTGCTTTCTTCCAGGTATGTCCCTTTCTTGTGTGCACATACATATTGCATTTGTTTCCATTGAAATTGGCTATTCATATGGATAATCCTTTGATAGTCCAGGCCTGGAAAGTTGAAGGACTATTTATGTGGGTCATTAACAGTAGCACTTATATCCCTACAGTGGTATTGTCAAGTTGGAAATCTTGTTCTTAGTTCTTGGTGTGCTCTTGGCTGAAAAATGACCAGACACACCAAAAGCAAGATAAGCATGAAAACAAGGTTTATTGAGGAAGAGCAAGATGGGTTTATAGAGCAAGAGCTAGATATTCACCACAGACAATGAAGAGGCCCCTGTCATAACAAGAGGCTCTGGTTATGAACTGGGGTCCTATTTTATACTGCCCAGATTGGGCCCTCCTCATGGTTCAGATGTCACCATGGAACCACTGTGAAGGACAGTTAATGTAATGATAATTAGCCTTAGGTTACTCCAGGTCACTTTTCAGATCCTATTGCGCCTGGGCTGCCTGGCCCACAGGCTGGGGGAGTCGCTGCATTCTTTGCAGATTAGCAGGGTGTTCCTCCTTCCCCCAGGTGTGGCAGTTGTTTGGGACAGGATTAAGGTGGGACAGCAACAAGATTGGGTGCCCACCCTTGTCCTTCTTCCCAAGTGGGGCAATTGGTTAATGCAGTACCAAGGCGAGGCACTCGCTTTTGTCCATAAGAGAGCTGGATTTTCCTCACTATCTAACAGTGTATTTCAGTAAATTTCAGAGTGGCATACTCTATGGCAAAGAACACTGACTGGAGCTTAATCTGTTAAATATTATATTAAACATTCAATACCATGCATTGTCAACAATTTACCATGGTTATAGTGAATTGCTGTAGCACTATTTTGAATTGCCCATCTTATAAGTGAACTATTCTACATCAGGATCATGCTTTCCTATTAGGTAGCAATTTTGTAGGTAGCACCCCATTGGAACAGTGTTTTGTTTTGTGTTTTGCTTTTGCTTTTTTTTTTTTTTTTTTTAAATAACAGTGGGTAGAACGATTTCTGTATGCCCAGTTGAGTGAGCAGCTGCTCATTTTTTCAGCATGGTAAAATCTCGGGATTAAACTTGTCCATTGATTAGATGTGACATTTACTTTCACAAATAATTCTTCTTGTACTCACATTATGTGGTTTTGATTCAGAAGGAACCCAATGC
>RJWJ010037569.1:0-15507 GCA_004363605.1 Indri indri
TTTGCATCTATATATGTTGAAGCCCCTATGAGGCACTGTCATAATTTTTGTTTTCAACTTTCAAAAATATTTTAAGGAACTCAAGAGGAGATATAGTGTCTATTACAATTGCCATATATTTGCAATTAAGGTTCTCCTCTGTGATTCCTGATTTCCCAAGTTTCCTTCTAATATAATTTTTCTTCTGTTTGAAGACTTTAATAATTATTTTAGAGCATTTTTCAGGCTACAAATTATTTTTGTTTTCCTTCATCTGAGAATGTCTTTATTGCATCATCATTCTAAGGGACAATATTACTCAATACAGGATTCTGGATTGACAGCTCTTTTCTTTCCCTAGTCAAAAAAAAAAAAAAAAAGTGTGCCTCTTTCTTCCTGCCTCCAAGGTTTGCAGTGAGAGGTCTGCAGTCATTCAAATCACGTTGTTCCTCTTTAGGTAATAAATTGTTTTACTCTGGCTGCTTTCAAGATTTTTATTTGTTTGAAGTTTATAGCAATTTGATTATGATATATATGAACATAGGTTTCTATGAATTTATTCTGCTTATTCTGCTTAGGGTTTCTTCAGCTTCATGAATCTATAGGTCTATGTCTTTCACCAAGCTTGGAACTTTCAATCTATTATTTCTTCCAATATTTTTTCAACATCACGCTATTTTTCCTGTCCTTATGGAACTCCAAATTTTGGACCCTGTATTGCTGTTTTCCCACAGGTCAGGTCTCTGAGGCTCCATTTGTTAGTTTTCTTCAATGTTTATTCTCTCTCTCTCTCTCTCTCTCTCTCTGTCTCTCTCTCTCAAGTTCACATTGAATAAAAGCTATTGATCTATTTTCAAGTTCACTGACTCTTCATCTCTCATTTCTCTTCTGCTATTGAGTTTGTTCAGTGGGGTTTTCAGTTCTAAAATTACCATTCCGTTCTTCTTCATATCTTATGTACTTTCTACACTTTATATTTTAACATCATGTCAAAGTGTTTTAAATTGCTTGTTTGAACACTTTTATAACAGCAGCTTTAGTGTATTTGTCAGATAATTCCAACATCTCTGTCATCATTCGATTGTTTTTCTCTGCCAAGTTGATATCATGGTTCATCATACACTGAGTAATTTTGGATTATATCCTTGACATTTTGAATTTTACATTATGAGACATTGAGTCTTGTTTTAATCCTGTGAAGAATGTCAAAATTTATGTATTATTATGAAATTCACCTGATTAGGTTCAGGCTGCAAGGTTTAACCTGCATTCTTTGGTCTAGGGTTCCCATGTCAGTGCATTTTTCAAACCCATTACAGTGCTATACAATTCCATATAGTGTATGCAGCACAGTGTTTAATGAAGAATGTGGGCAGAAATCTTTTAGTTCAGTTCTTAATGCTTTTTGTATGCTAATTAGGATTAGATCCTCACATGCATAGGCCACAGATGGGTCCAGTAGTTAATAAACTGCTTTATAGGATTGGTTTTCTAAACTCTGCTTCTCCACAATGGCCACCGCTGTTCCCTTGGGCTTTTTGTATCCTATGGGCAGACAGCAAATACTTCTACAGTTGAGCCCAAAAGGTATATGGAGATATATAAGTAACAGATACACAAATACATAACTATATACCTATAGCCATAGATACAGATATAATTGACAGACAAAAAGAGGAAAGATAACTGTACTTTGTCCCTAACCTCTGAATCTAGAACTCCGGAGGGAATAGAGGGAGAGATTCCCATTCCTTACACTCTTGGCTCCTGCAGGCTGCCATCATCGTGGCTGTTGCTGCCACCACCACTACTACCATGACAGGATTGCCTCGTGGCTCTGGTATGAGAGAAAAGGAGAGAAGTTTATTTTCTCTCTCTCTAGGAGCTTTAATAATTACCTTACCCACTTTTCAAATGAGAACTAAATAGTTTTCCTGGCATTTTTGTTTATTTGTTTTTGTTTTGTTTTGGTTTGTTTTTATCTCACAGGCTCATCTGAGGTTCCCAAAGAAGTTAAATTCAGGACAGGAGATATTTAAAGGACTGAAAAAAGGCAAACTCACTGCTGGTTTGGAGGTACTTTAATTTCTGGTGTTCTACCTCAATCTGCCTGTTCCTGTTTACATTTCAGAGTCCTCAAATAGCTCTACCACAAATTCTGTCAACGTTTTATGTGTTCTGTGGGAGAGAAAAGGGTGCACTTACTTCATCTTATCCTGAACTGGAAACTCTCCAGTTATATATTTTTCATCTGTTGCTTTTCAAATAACAAATGTATCATTTTTATATTAATAGCTAGAAATATGGGCACAAAAAGATTTTAGTTTTTTAAATCAGATAAATTTGACATTATAGAGTAACATTGGAAGCTCATAAATATATGAAATTGGCAAGTGTTTAGTAACTTTACAAGATTTTGTTTTTCTACATTAAATGTAGGCAGAAAATTCAGCATTTATTTTCTCCATATGTTAATGCTATCTATATTAAAACATGTTTTATTATATTTCCACTGACACTTGCTTAATATAAATAGATACTAAGATATTTATGCTAGTCTTGAAAATAAATATTTTAAAGGTTTATACATAAAGAAAATAGTTTATATAAACTACGAATTACCCTAAATGACAAATATCCAAAAGAACATAGCCACATACATTTATATACACAGTGAATTTGCTGTATTTTCAGGCCATATCAATTTACTCAGTATCACTTGGGGTAAATAGTAATTCATTTCTCCTATTCCTTTTTTAAAATATTAACTTTAATTATACTGTAATAAAATAAATAAATTTAATAATTCCATATTAGCTTGAAATATTGAAAATATCTGATACCAAGTATAACAAATAAAACTAAATTTTGTCCATTATCATCACAAAACATATTAATCTAGCATCTATCAGTGCTACACACTAGACCAAAGTACTACATCTTGACCTACATGTACTTTGTCAGGTGATGATTTGATGTTTAAATAACTATCAAATATTCAATGATAATACTGTTTACTTTTCCACAAATATAAATTACAGTATTTTTGTAGATAGTGCAATTGTCAGTTCCTTTCGAGATTTAAAGTATTCACGAAAGCCATTATGCAAGAATATAAAAATTGTAAGATTAAAGAAAAATGTTATTATTTTAAAATGACAATAACGAGAATTGCATCTTTTATATTTTCAGATTGTGCAAAATATTTCTTTTTAATTATTATGAAGAGAGTTCAAGTCTTTAAGTAAACCTATACTTGATCAGTGCTTATTTTTCAGTTAAGAAAAGACTATTTGTAATCTAGGAACTATAGTACCTTTCACAACTGATACTGAGTATGTGCTGTTTTATCATTTTTGGCAAGGAGTGGTGTTTCATCATTTTGACACATCAGGTACTTTCATTGCCACTATCATATAATTTAAATTAGTATTGTTTAAAATGATAAAAAAAAGACAAAGTACCAATCAGAAACTAAATTTAGTATAGCGGAAAAGATTCATCCATTGAATTGCATTGATAGAAGATGAGATAGCATTTTAAGAGAGTTTTGTTCATCTGTTTCTTTCTTGGTGACTATGATTGACAATTGAATTTTGAGGTCTCTTATTTCTGCAGAGTATTCCCTGTGGTCTCTCCCTCAAATATGACTTTTGGCTGTGTTTTTCAATTTTTTGAATGTAAAATTATTTCAAATTAAATACTTACTGAATGTGGCTGTGTGTTTATATTTGTGAAGATAAATACTGTGATTGATTATATTGTTAAATTTTCAATAAGAAATGTGATCTTTGGTTTATGTATTACTATGTTTTTTACTTAATTTTTATTTATATTTGACACATAGTATTAAAAATTGTATGTATTTTGGGGGTATAGTGTGATGTTTCCATGCATGCATACATTGCACAATGATCAAATTGCCTTAATCACCATATCAATCACTTTAAACATTTATAATTTCCTTGTGGTGAAAATATTGAAAATTTTCTCTTCTAGCTATCTTGAAATATACACTACATTATCATTTGCTATAGTCACCATACTGTGTTTTATGAACTTAGTAGTGAAAATCAGGCTTCTACAGTCAGATTAAGTATGGATATTCTAAGGTCTACTTTCTGCAACTACAAAGCTTTGGAACAGAAGTTGTAGTTTGTAAAGTTCATCTATGTCACCATAGTCTAGAAAATTGTTCTCAGAAATGTGCTTCCCTCTAAGACACCACTTCAGAAATCAGTAGTTCATTCTTTCTTTAATAATCTCCATAAACATGACTTTTTTTGTTATCAATTTTTCTTTGATACAGTGTTGTTTTTTAATTTATTTATTTCAGGATATATATGTAGAATGCCTAATTTGTCAAAATAACATGTACATATAGGTAAATAGTATCGAAAGACATCAATAAGAAGCCAGAATACTAATCTGCCTCACACCAGTCCTAGTCCTCAGTTCTATATCCCCAGCATCAGTCAACCACTTATATCCTCTGAAGCTCTTTCTACAATTTTTTACCCCATAATTTTTAAATATCATGCTTAACAATATTTTAGATATTAATAATACTTTAGATATCACCCATTAATTTCTTTTAAGAGTTAACACTCTTAAACCAGCATCATATTGCTTAGCTTTGGGGAAAAGGAAGCCCACTCCTCTTGTCTGGGAATAGGGTAGAAAAATAATTAGTCCTGATGAATAATTCTAGACCATGAAGATCCACTTTTCCTTGAGCCTTATGTTTTTAAACATGGACAGCTGTGTTGATGTTTCTGGTTATGAAAACTGGTTTGGACTGATTTATTCCTACTGAATCCTGGAAATGGTGCCTAGACAAAACATATTTGTTACTTGAAAGCACTCTGTTCCTAGTTTTGAGTCTCAGTTGGAGTCTCACTAACCAAGCCAAGTAAAAAAAGTTTTAGAGTCACTAAAAAGCTTTTCTAGAACAAAAGAACTGATAAACAGAATGAAAAGGTAACTTGCCAAATGGGGGAAAATATTTGCAAGTCATATATATGATAAGTGGTTAATATCAAAATATAAAAAGAACACTGGAAATTAAATAGCAAAAATATTAATTTAAAAAATGACCTGATTAAACAATGGGCAAAAGGCCTGAATAGACATTTCTGCAAAGAAGACAGTTCAACATCACTAATGATCAGGGAAATGTAAATCAAAACTTTAATGAGATATCACCTCATACCTATCATGATGGCTATTATGAAAAATAAATTTTTTAAAAAGATAATACCAGCAATCCCATTTTTAGGTATATACCCAAAGGGCATAAAATCAGTATTTTGAAGATATAACTTCTCTCCCATGTACATGGTAGCATTATTCACAAATTCACTTGAATTTATTAGTCAATATTATGCCAAACATTGTCTAATGATACAAATTCCATAGTGTTATTGTTTCCCGTCTGTAAGTAATTTTTATTAGCATATCTTGGTAACCACATAGCTTTACTGTTTTTCAAAAGCCTCTCTCTGCTTTATAACTTCTTTCCTTCCTGGACATTTCTGTTCTATCCATATCCCATCTCCAAAATCTAGTAGCTTTTTAGGAATGATATTCAGATGATTTCCAATTTTGATATAGGGTGGCCGGACAATTTTCCTGGCTTTTGTTCTCTTCCCTTGCTCTTTAGTTGGTGGTGGTGGTGGCAGCTGGAAGGTGCTGATGTTATTATTGCTAGAGTACATTTGTGTGGGCCTCCTAAAGAAGGCATGAGAGGTATATTTTTTGCTGTAATTTTAGGTCTGAAAATGTTTTTATCCTATTCTCAAAAGTAATCGGTGATTCGGTTGATAATTGACTTATAATGTAGAACTAATTAGTCCTCAGAAACTTGAAAAGCATTCCTGTATTATCCTCTAGCATCCATAATTGATTTTAAGAAATCTGATGCTACTCTGATTTTTATTCTTCCTGACTGAGAGCACTCCCCAACCCCATCCACACACTATTGGACTTTTTTGGTTTCTCATTTGAAATTTCAGAATGTTGCATGTTGGTGAGAATTTTGTCCAGTCATTGTTCTGAACACATGGTGGGATCCTTTAATTTGTAATTTATCTCAATGCTAGGAAGTTTCATCTGTTTAATATTTTCTCTGTTTGTTTCTAATTTTCTTTTCCAGTAACTTTAAGATGGATCTGGTAGTTTTCTTATACTTTGTCTTTTTCAATTTTTTTTGTTCCTATCATTCTACTGAATGGTATTATTTTCTTTTTTGGTTATTATATCTAATTTTTTAGAGTTTTTAAATAGATTCCTTTTAAATAACATCCATCTTTGTTGTTTCATAAATGCAATATATTCCTTTATCACTTCACATATTTTGGTTTCTTTCAAAACTTTATTCTACTGCATATGCTGTTTTTCACTTTTTAAAAGTTATCTTAATTATTTTCTTTGTTGGTTTATTTGTTTATTTTGTCTTTATGTATTTCGTGATTAGAGTTTTCCACAAATAACTAATGATCACTTACTTTTATATTTAAGAGTGAGAAATAAAAACATGTTTTGGAGCTGAATAAACATTAATGGATTTGAAATCTCCAGTGAACTAATTCCTTTTCAACTCTGTCAGATGAAAGGAGCTTAACTTCAAGCAAGACTTGTAACTGGGGCTAGTTAAATTTATAGATACTAATCACAAATGAAATAAGGATGAAAAATATATAATAGATTTTGATACCTCTAGATCAGAGAGATGAACACAAACCAATATCCCGTAGGTAATAGTTTGGAGGAATATCTTCTGAAGAACCTAAAAAAACCCTTGAGATACTGGAATTTGAGCATCCTTGCCTGAAATAAATAGGTTCTAATTTAACCACAAAACTGTGAAGCTTTCTATTTGATAAGCCCCATCTGTGGTTTCAGAGATTCTAATTAGAAAAATCATCTCGATATGAACAGATAAATACCAAGTGGAATGGGATTATAGAAAGGAGATGACATTTCAACTTATTAAAATCAAGGTTACTTCAGAAAGAGGAGATGTCGGCCGTGCACATGAAGAAATGATAAAATTCCAGAAACAGTTCACTAAGGCAATATTTTCAAATTAGGATGCAATGCATACCAAAGTAAAAAGAAAATTTGGGGGCACATGGTTTGTATGCGTACCTACGGATATGTTTTCTAAAGTTTGTTTGTGGAAACTTTATAATATGAAAAGAAAAACTTTCATATCCATATACACATGGACATTCCTGAGCAAATTAGAGTTTAAGAATGTCTCATTACATTAATAATTTAATGTGGCAGTTAAATCTTCAAGATATGAGCATATAGTATACAGAGTTTTCTAAACCATTATATAAACCTATTTTAAAAAGAGATTCATAAAAATACTATTCAGTAGCAAACAATTTCTGAAATACTGGCTCTGTGTGAAGAGCAAAGAAAGGGAAAAGAAACATCAGAAAAGCCTAAGATTGAGGGAAGATGTAAACAAAATTTATTATACGATATTAGTCATACAAATTAAAAGCTCAAATGTACAAAACACTGTATACCAAGATACATGCACATTTAAGGTCATGTACTGAACATTAGAATGAATGCCTATGAGGCAGAAGGAGACCGAGCACAAGCAACATTTATGAGGGGCTTTCCACTAATTCAGAAGCCTTGAAAGCCTGTTGCTCAACACCTAATAAATAGGACTGGTTGGACAAACTACAAAAATCATATGGTCTTGAAAAGCTATTAATCTAGTTGAGGATGAGAAAAAATATATACTTTACCCAACTATACAAGAAAAACAAAACCAAAATCTTAATTTTAAGAAGAGATAAGCTCTTTGTGCCTAGGAGGTAAGAAGAAACCAGCTCAAATTTTAATGAACGTGTGTGTGTGCGTGTGTGTGTGTATGTGCGTATGTGTATGTCTAATGACATGAGAATAAAGGGTCCCGAATCACATTTCTAGAGTCCTGTATTTAAACAGGTCAATCCCTCTAACCTTCTAACCCTGTTTTGATTGATTTGTGCAGGTGTCTCCAGAGCTTCATTAAGTGGAGCATGTGACAGAGAAATACATTCTTCTACTGTTCGAGTATATTAACGTAAAATTTACATATAATATAATGCAACTATCTTATTTGTACAGTTATGTGAGTTTTGAAAAATATGTATGTCCATATTAACACCACCACAATTATTTTCATTACCATAAAAGTTTCTTATTGCTGTCATTCTCCCATCCCCAGCTCATGAAAACCACTAATATGGTTTCCATCACTGTTGATTACTTGTATTCAATCTAGAATTTCATGTAAATCACATAATATGTTCTCATTTGAGTCTACCATTTTTGTTAAGCATAATGTTTTTGAGATTAATTGATGTTCATCCATTTTTATTTTGGGGGTTTATTCCATTTTATATGTCTAGCACAATTTGTGATCCACTTAGCTGTTGAAAATCATGGCTCTTTCTAGTTTTAGGTTAGTAAGAATAAAGCTACGAGGAACATGTATATGCAGATCTCTGTGAATATAGATGTTCTAATTTCACTGGGCAAATGCTTAAGAGAGGAATAACTCAGTCCTATCTTACGTTTGTGTTTCACTGTGTGAGAAGCTGCCAAATTGTTTCCCAAAGTGTTTGTATATTTTATATTTCCATCAGCAATGTCTGAGTGTTCTAGTTGCTCCACATCCTAGTCAAACCTTGGCATTGTCAATGTTATTTAGCCAATCAGTTGAGTATCTCATGAGATTTTAATTTGCATTTTTCTATTGGCTAATTATGTTCAGTAGCCTCTTAGGTGATAAATGGTCGTTCATTTATCTTTTCTTGTGAAATATTATTTCAAACATTTTGTCAATTTTTGATTAGGTTGTTTTTTCTCATCTTTGAGTGCAATAATTCATTTTATGATTTAGAGCAAGCCCTTTAATGTACATATATATCAAAATGATTGCATATTGATAACCAATGCAATATTACTCATTGATAAACATATACATTTACCCCAGTTTGAGGTTTAAATTTAATTATATTAAATACATTGTTCACAGGGCAGAAACAGTTTATTTTGAAGTTTGATTAATAATTTTTTGATGTTTTTATCATGTCTAAGAAATTTTGTCTAAGTCCCAAAGATTTTCTGCTATAGTTGTCTTCTATTTTTTTATTCTAGAAATTTTATAATTTTAGTTTTTATCTCCCCCAACTACATAGGGCCAACACTGCGTACAAAGCAGTGACAAACCAAAGTCTATGTCAGGCCAGCAGTGCGGCATTGGAAAACTTGGATGTGACAATGGGGCTGTAGAGCAAAAAAAGTCTTCCAAGTCACCTGAAAACCTGACTGTTGGGCTCCAAAGTATAGGATGGTTAAAAGACCTAACAGTAAGTCTATAACTGAAAAACAGTTTTTGAGAGACTAGCCAGTTGAACATAAGGTTTTAATCCTCCTCAAAATATTTGGAGCTAGTGGTGAACTAATTCTAAGGAAACTTCCCACATCCAACTTCCAGCAAGTCTACACTGAGCTTAACTATAAATACAAAGAGACTAACTCAGGACCCTATCCCAGCAATCATAAAAATGAAATGAGTGTACATTTTTCTGGCAGCAAATATTATCTTTCTTTTATTCTTTTTTCCCCCACACAATTGTGGAAATGTAAAAAACATAAGAAGCAATCAAAAAAGAAAAAAGGTGACCTGGATTCAAGAGAATATACCAGTCAATAGCAATAAATCTATAGAGGGATCAGCTGTATAGAGGCTTGGAAATGGCATACAAGGTCTTTAATAAATATATAATAAAAATGTTAGAATAATACACATACATATGAATATACAGTTACCCTTAAACAATGTGGGAGTTAGGGGTACTGACTCCCCACACGGTAGAAAATCCATGTAAATGAAAAAAAAATGTAGATACAGACCTTATACCATTAACAAAAAATTAATTCAAAAAGGATTATAGACCTAAATGCAAAATGTAAAACCATAAAGCTCCTACAAAATAATGTAGGAGAAAAACTAGATGACACAAAAAGCACAATTTGTGGAAAAAATGATTGATAATCTGGACTTCATTATAATTAAAAACTTCTGTACTATGAAAAACAATGTTAAGAAAAATAGAAGAAAAGCTACAGATCAGAAGAAAATATTTACAAAAGACACATCTGATAAAAGGCTGCTATTCAGAAGATGCAAAAGCTCTTTTTTTTTTTATTGTTTGTTATTATAGGGGTACAGATGTTTAGGTTACGTATGTTGCCCTTTCCTGCCCTTCTGAAACTCAAGAATAAGGAAGCAGATGATCCAATTTTTCTTTATTTCAGCATATTATGGGGTTACAAATGTTTAGGTTACATATATTGCCTTTGCCCCACCCAAGTCAGAGCTTCCAGCATGTCCATCCCCTAGAGGGTACACACCACACCCATTAGGTGTGTATATACCCATCCCCTCCTGCCCCTCCTACCTGCCCGACACCCGATGAATGTTATTACTATATGTGCACATAAGTGCTGATCAGTTAATACCAATTTGATGGTGAGTACATGTGGTGCTTGTTTTTCCTTTCTTGTGAGACTTCACTTGGTAGCAAACTAACCCCAAACCCAGCAGAAGAAAAGAAATAACAAAGATCAGAGCGGAACTAAATTAAATCGATAACAAAAAAACTATATGGAAGATTAATAAAACAAGAAGTTGGTTCTTTGAAAAAAATAAACAAAATTGACAGGCCTCTTGCTAGATTAACAAGAAGCAGAAAAGAAAGGACTCTAATAAGCTCAATCAGGAATGAAAAAGGAGAAATTACAACAGATGATCCAATTAAGAAAATGGGCTAGAGATCTTAAGAAAACTCACCAAGGGAAGATATACAGATGGCAAATAAGTATATGGAAAACTGTTCCACATCATGTGCAATCAGGGAAATTAAAATTAAAGCAACAATGAGGTACTATACACATCTATTAGAATGGCTAAAATGCTGAAGACTGACAACACCAAATGCTGGCCAGGAAGTAGAGCAACAGAAATTCTCATTCATTGCTGGTGGGAACGCAAAATGGTATAGCCACTTTTAAAAATAGTTTGGCTGTTTCTTACAAAATTAAATATATTTCTCCCATCCAAGTACTAACCAGGCCCAACCCTGCTTAGCTTCTGATAAAATGAAACATATTTCTATCATATGATGCAGTTATCACATTCCCTGACATTTACCCCAGAGAGTTAAAAACTCATGTTTACACAAAAATCTACATACAGATGTTTACAGCAGCTTTATTCACAGTTGCCAATACTTGGGAATAACCAAGATGTCCTTCAGTAGGTGAACTGAAAAATAAACTGGCACATTGAGACAATGGAATATTATTTTATGCTAAAGACATGAGCCCTCAAGTCATGAAAAGATATGGAAGAATCTTAAATGCATATTATTAAATGAAGGAAGCCAATCTGAAAAGACTACATACTGTATGATTTCAACTACATAACATTTAGAGACAGTAAAATGGTCAGTGGTTGCCAGGGGTTGAGGTTGGATGAATTGGCAGAGAACAGAAGAAATACAGAGCAGTGAAAATACTCGGTATGATACTGTAATGGTGGATACATGTCATTATACATTTGTCCAAACCCTTAGAATGTACATACAACACCAAGAGTAAGCCCCAATTAAAGTATGGACTTTGGATGATAATGAGGTAGGTTTGTCTGCTGTGATAAATGTAGTCTGTGGTGGGGTATGATGATAACCAAGGAGGCTATGCATGTGTGCTGGGAGGGAGTATATGGGTAATCTATAAATCTTTCTCACAGTTTTACTGTAAACCTAAAACTGATCTGAAAAAATAAAATATTTTAAAAATATTTCTTCTTCACCCATCAGTGAAAATACTTATTATTTCCATATAATATTGGCTCACATGTTCACTAACTTCAATATAACCATATATTTCAAGTCATAATTGAATGTTTGCTGACATTATAAATAACATTACATAACTGGTTTACATGAAGTAAATAGATAGCTCTGTCTCACTGGTTTTCTGATCAATTGCCTTAGGAGTTATTCTTTTTTATTTGAGTACATTTACTGATTTTATAAAAACATGGATCATGCATTCTTTTGCATTAAACTCATAATTTGATTGTTGGTCAAATCCAAGACTGTTTTTAAAAAGCTCTCATATACCTACTATGATAAAGGAATTATAGAAAGCCCCGACATAAAGAAAGTAGATAGCCTCATTGAAAATTAGAGTCTGATGACACTGTAATCGAGTGTTAAATTATTTTATTAATCTTGGGGATTTAGGAATCTTGCTGAGATTTTTTAAGGGGAAACTCAAAAATGCTTTTCCTCCCTACCATTGATATATTTTTAAATAATTTGTTAGGAAACTACAGATATATCATTCTATGGCATTATTTTTGTTTGTTCATACATGAAAAGGTCACCTTCCTTTTTTTATATTTATAGTATTGGTTCTTTATATCAATACTAAATTCCTAGCTTGTCAATAACGCTTCTGTCCTAAAATAAGTGATCTAATCCATTAGTCCTATGTCATATCTCTCCGTAAACTTGGGAGGCTCACTATTAAACAGCATTCTTTAATAAGGGTTATTTTTTTCTCTACGTCTTTATAGTTTTAACCAAATTACAATCCTTTCCCTTTGTAATTTGTGGAATTTTTGCAAAATGATGTTTTTTACAAAGCTGTTTCAATTTCTTGCTTTGATTTCCTTCCCCCTTTACTTATAATTCAAGATACCTGCATCTAATAGCCTTCCACTCAACTCTCTGTTCACTTTACAGTCCCCCATTATTTTATATACTACCTTATACATTCTATGGTGAAACTCAGACATGTAAATGAAGACTAAAATTATGAGGAAACAAATTAATCCTCTGTTGTACTTCCTATATATGTATATTTTATACATATATGTATACATATACATATTAGAAATAGCTTATGCTGATATCACTTTTCTAACAATCATCATTATATTCCAAGGATAAGCAAGCAGAGTTCAAGAGGCAATAAACTTCAATTTGCTTGGTTTTCAGTGTAGTGTCATTTCTGTTACTGTTTTTCTCAATACAACTAACAAAATACACATGAATATATGAATATCACTTTTTATATTATTTCAAAATTAAAAAAATGTTAATTTCCCCCATTTTGTTTTATACTTCTTATAATATTTCTTCTTCTTCTTTTTTTTTTTTTTTTTTGGTCATTTTCAGCACTAACCTTTGAATGTATGGAAGTAAGACTCACTGCTGCCTCAAGAAAGACTTAGAGTTTCAACAAGCTGGAACTTACTGCTACTTTACGCGATATTTTGGCAAGTTGTCTTGTTTTTTCTGTATCTTTAGATTTTAGAAAAATAACAACTGTTGCCTTCATTTTGAGCATATAAAATACCAAAACTTTTATGTTATCCTTCAGTAGAGGTTAGATCATTTAGGGAATGTTTTAATAACAACACCCTGAGGTCAAGGTTAACAATTTTGGCATAAATTCAGGATGTATAGTATTTTAACATGTTGTAAAATTAAATACTGTTTCTCATTATAAATGGCATTTGAGTAAAGTAATATTTTAAATAAATAGCCAAAATTTTTAAAACATTATTTAAACACATAAAAGTTATGGAAAGACACAAAACAGATGATCCCTCAAATTACGTTAAAAAGCTAATGAGATTTTCCTTCAGGATGCAATGACAACGAATTTGGAAAGAGGCGGTATAGGTGCTATATACCTTCATAACCAATTGTATGACTTACTGGGTTTTGCTATTTTGTTTTTCATTTGCAAAATATTTAAAAAGCAGGGTTGATTCTGGGGAAAAAATGAAATACCAGGCATTGGAGATGTCATGTTGCTGTTGCCACAACTAGTCCCCAAGTCATATTTAGTCCCCATGGCAAGGGGAAATATAATTGTGAGGTCAGTTTTATATTGCTTTTATCTGCAATGTATCTCTTTCAGATTATACTGAGAATATTAAAAATTGCTACCTTGATCTGTTGTATTTTAGAGAAAATTCAACAAAACAAGAAAGTTTAAAAGTGCAATTAACTGAAATCATGAAGAGCTAGGATTTGAGAGTTGATGCTAAATTTGCTAAATTGGTCAAGGCAGGTTATCTGTGGGTTATATTTTATTTATTATGCACTTATTACTTTGGAGTCATATTTAATATACCATTAAAAAAGAAACAAAAGGAAGAAATTGTGAATTAACCTGTTGTGGTATGTGGAAAATACAGGAACACTATGTAAAGAGATTTCTTTTTTAATGGATGGATATACATTAAAGAAGTTTCAGAATTTTTTCTCTGCAGTGTTATTCATATAGAATTCCCACCATTTCAGGTAACATTTTAACTCTAACTTTTTTTGCTTCCCATAACAAATAAAACTATGAATACACAATCAATTCCAATTGTAACTGTCAATTCCTAAGGCCTAAACAATTTGGTTTGAATGATTAGTTTGTAATATGTCAAACAATCCATCATTCTCAGAGTTTAAAGTCAATATGCCACTATTCTCAAAGGCGAGTTTAATTCATTTGCAATGGTAACTTCTGAAATACTAATGGAAGTCATAAAATATTATCTCTGTATTAGTAATAAATATAATAACTTAAAATAAGCTATAATTATAAGACAAGTAAACACTTTCAGTGTATACATATTTTCTTGAGTACTATTTATTATTTTAAGGAGTAAAATTAGTATGATGTGTATACTCCCAGAAGTGCCAGTTTATAAGATGAGAATGCACAGAGTTCCCTTTAGGTTCTATTCATGAAAATTGGAATCTGCAGCTATAGAGCTAAAAAACTCCAGTTTCCACAGCACCACAATTAAATACCAGAAATGCAACTTTGAATCATAAACACTAAAACAAAACAAACACACACATTTTTGAAGTTATAAATATTACAGGGGACATTAGCATAAAACATATTATTATTTCTTAAGCAAAGAAAAGCCACATAATTTTGTCCAGAATGGAACAATTTTATAGCATTTTATTAAAGGAATTTGTATTAGAAACATAAAAATTCCTCCTGATAGAAACAACCAGTTAAAAAATACTTATCGAAATAGTTTGCAGTCCCACCAACAGTACATGAGTGTTCCTATCTCTCTGCATCCATGCCAGCATTTGTTGTTTTGGGACTTTTTGATAAAAGCCTTCCTCACTGAACGTAAGTGATACCTCATTGTGGTTTTGATTTGCATTTCCCTGATGATTAGAGATGTTGAGCATTTTTTAATATGTTTGTTGGCCATTGGTCTACCTTCTTTTGAAAAGTTTCTGTTCATGTCTTTTGCCCACTTTTTAATAGGGTTGTTTGATTTTTTTCTTGGTGATTTGCTTGAGTTCTTTATAGATTCTAGTTATCAGCCTTTTATTGGATGTATTTAACCAAAGGAAAAAAAGACATTCTATAAAAAAGACACCTGCCCTTGAATGTTTATAGAAG
>RJWJ010037570.1:0-15468 GCA_004363605.1 Indri indri
CAGGTTGGAATCTTCAAGGATGAGCAGGAAACAACTTTCAGTCCAGTGGAGAACATTCTAGGTAGAGAATACAGCATGTGCAATAGCACAGCAGTTTGAAATAGCTTATCATGTTTGGAAAACATGATGGAAAACATAATGGTTTGATATATTTAAAACTAGGGTGGGTCTGTGGGAATGGGAGAAGTAAAGCTAGAACAGCTAGGCATGAACCATCGCAGAAGGGATTTGAAAGTCAAGCATTAAGGGAAGCGTGGAGAAAATTTAGGCCTGGTCTTGTGTCTAAAAATGTGCCATCTTCCAATAATGTGGAAGAAGTACTTACAAACTTTGGAGTAAACCTTCTCTAAAACAGCCTAATGTGAACTCTAGAAATGATAATGACTGTCATTTGCCTTTGTTCCAAGAATCAACTAACTTATGGCTAGTCAACTGGAAGAGGAGTGTCCAACAATACTGTTGTGTGGTGTATAAATATAAGTAATGCTTAGAACGGAGCCCAAAAGCCAAAAAGCCCTATTAGGTAACAGAACAAAAAAAAATGGTTTTCTGGGAGATGAAACAATTAGTTACACAAAGTCTATTTCTTTCAGCTTATAGTTCACTATTTATGCAAAATGGAAGCAATATTCCACCATCCAGCGTACGGTTTTCATGCTTTGCACAATCCTCAAGAGAAAGAGACAAATGACCATAA
The DNA here is from genome assembly GCA_004363605.1 of Indri indri. Lineage (NCBI taxonomy): Eukaryota > Metazoa > Chordata > Mammalia > Primates > Indriidae > Indri > Indri indri. The sequence continues at coordinate 698 of RJWJ010037570.1, forward strand.
CATCAAGGACTTTGTAAAGAAATCATGTTTCGAAGCCATTTCTGAACTGGAAACTGGCCAACCTGGCACAACTACTGCTTGGCTCCTGCCTGCAGAGTACTCTTCTGACCACAGCTGTGGGCATCTGCCTCCCCGACAAAACCTTCAACTTACCCCTCAGCCTAGAGTCAATGGATTCCTAAGTAAGGAACACCTTTAAGGACACCTAATTTAGCACATTATTAGAATCAATATCACTTCATATTTGTTCTTACCTCAAACCCCAGATCTGATAACTAGGTGTTGAGGAAGCACTTACTTTGAACCTCAATGTCTTCTGAATGGGCACCTGCCATTCTCTTTCATCTGAACCAAATGCTGTGCTTCATATTCTTGGCTGGACCTTCTCCCACTCTGTGCTTCTCCGTGCCTGTCCTACTCCAGTGAGCGTGTCATGATTCTGGGGCTTATACCACCTCTTGGCCAGTGCACCACAGTTTATGGACCTAGACACACACTAATTCTGAATCCCTTTTAGACTCCAAATTGAAAATGCTCACTGAGAAAAGCACACTTTAAGAAGTCAGGAAAGTACATGGTTTCCATTGAAAAGGCTGTTTTTAACCCTCACTACTATCACTTTTGGGTGGGATATCTGATTAAGCTCTGATTTAATGAGCTTGGACTTTCTGTTCACAGGCTAATTATTCCATTGCAATACCACAGTTGAATCTTCAGAGATGGCTGAACTCTTCAATTTTCACTTTATTCTTTTTAAATTCCTTAATTCTTTGGAACCAAAAAGTGGTCTTGATTGATAAGGGTTGGAGGTCATTGTTTAGCTAGGTCGTGGAAAGTGGAGCGAACATTAATAGTTCTAAAAGCCAAGCACCCTTGCTGGCAAAAATAGCCCGTGTTAACATGCCTGGTTTCCAAACAAGACTAGCTAGACAACTATAACCTGTCATGAAAGAATCCAGGGTCTGATCCTGATCCTCATTTACCAAAAAGAAATAGGGCTGAATTACTTTCTTCCAAGTGCTTTCCTCATGGACATACCCCACGTTTCATAGGTTTACCCCAGTCAGGGACTAGATCTATTTCCCTTTTTCTTTTGCAAATGATTTGATGTAGCCCATGGACCTATGTTCTATAAGCATGGGGGAAATAAAGTTAAATAGGAAAAAGAATTAATGGAGAATCTATTGCATTGTTCAGGCTTGGATGATGGGCTGCTGTTTCTGTCATTTACTTTTTGATAGTCATTTGAGATGCTGAGCAACTATAAAAAGTGGTTTTAAGGTAATGAAAGAAAGATCCCTCTCTTGGGGATAATGAGTCATTTACATTGAAGCGATTTTAATTTTTGCATTTGGAACTAAATAATGCAAAATTAATTTTGTATTTTTAGCCTTTTGTCATCCTGTGGAATTTAAACACTTTTTAAAAAGTGTATTAATAGCAAGCCTGTTTGCTAAGAGAAAGCTTACTAATTTAGAATTGATGAATCAAAGAAAGGGCTGCATGAACCACAAGAAGAGTACAAGAGAGGAATGCTAGCAGTAACCGCGACCACCCAGACTCAGGAAAGAAGACGCTACTGCCCCTATTTTTCCTCTTCATCAAGACTGCCTTTGGCAAATTTGCTGCAGGGCCCTGTCCAGTTGGTGTGGTGTGGAGCCAGAAAATAGGATAGCCTTTTGGAATGATAAAGAGCACATGAAGGCAGAATCTATGACCCCCTTTTGGAAACAGGATTTATCCCTAACAACAATGAAAGCTCTTCAAATGCAAAAGTATTTTCTTAGGTGACTTCAGGCCTAATAAAACTGTCTTCAGCAGCCCCACAGGTCTGCATTCTTATTACCTAATTTGTAGTACTTAGGGGAGCAGCCCGAGCAGTATTGAAGGTTAATCTCAGTATTTGTGTGGCATCAGTAATTCACTCGGTAGAGCTGGACCTTTGCTCAGGTTTACTGCTTCAGACAATCAGTTCCAGCCACAATAGGGTGGCATGTAGAGATGTCTGGACACGAAAGAACAATTTCTTCATAAGGCTGTGTCGTTGATTTTCAGGATCTTTCCCTGGAGGTATAATATCAAACTGATCATTGACTCTTGCGTTGGTTGTTTTTGTTGTTTGTTTTTAACATTCAAAATATTTAGGAGCCATTACATCTCATCTCTGACCGACGGCACAGATGAAAACTCTCTAAGGAGGAAGAGGTAGTAAATCTGCATCTTTCCGTTGTGGGATTGCCTTAGTTGGTGTCAGGCCATGGGCTCCTGACTCCCTTGTTTTTATGTCATACACTGTGCTCTTTGTACTCCCGGCACAGCACTCTCAGGAAGCCTTTGAGCTCTCTCAGGCAGGAAAGCCAGTAATTGAAAGCAACCGTGGAAACTGGATCTGTTCACCATCATCTGTTATTATCACCTAGACACAGCCTCTTGTAAAGGCTGTGTATCTGAAAAGTCTGCCTCTAAAGTCGCGGTAGCAATTAATAACATCTACACCTAAATCAGAATTCCTACTGCTGTTCTTGCTGGTAATATAAGATTCTTCCTGTTTCTTTCATAAATTAGTTGATAACTGTCTCAGCTTCTCTTTTGAGTGAAAGGATTTTAATTACACAATGCACAGCAGCACAAAGCTTCATCTCCCAGCCAGCAGACAATGGAGGCTCGTGATAAAAGCACATTAAACCTTCATCGAGGTTGTTTACACATTTGTAACGGTGGCTGTGGTCGTCGCTGATAGCAGGGACAATAAATCAAAACCTTAAGATGTTCTTTTCATTAGCCAGTGATTTTATAGCCTGTGGTGGCTTTTTAACCATCCATGCGTAAAATGGAGTGATATAATTTGTAATTACTGGAAATAACAAGTTTTAATTCCCCCAACAGATATTTAGGGCTTTCATATGATTCTAAAGATTCAAATAGTGCACTGATATTCCACTATTAGTGGCCACCACCCACTGTGCACACTGGGAGCTTCCATAGGCTTTTTGCTCAGGCCTTTAGTGGCAGTTGCATTACTCCTGTAACTCAGAGTTATGGCCACCATAGAGGCGGTTTTGATCCCAACCAGATGCCAAAAAGGAAAGGTGGGATGAGTCAGTGCCTTCCTCTCTGAGAAGAAATATGGAGAGAGAACTCTCTGGGAAACTGAGAGAGGTCTGCGTTCTCCTCCTAGCTCTACCGTGAACTAAGTGTGTGGGCTTAGGCTGTTTCCTAATCTCTCCCAGCCTCAGTTTCCTCATCTGTGAAATGGAAGTTGTAACAACTGCCTTGTTCAGAGGATGAATATTTGTGAATTTGGTCTATGGTAGTGCTGTGCACAGTTCCTCGTTCAGGAAAAAGTGCTCGGTAGTAAATCTAGGCTCCTTCAGTTCACTCACGGGCAGCCTGTACCAGAGTGGTCCGATTTTTCCTCATCTCTTCTACGAGAACTGCATTAAAAAATCAAGAATGCTGTGGCCGATTTGTAGTCATCAAATATATTTTCTTTTTGTTTCCTAGCAGAGAGTCACAAATAAAATATTGCACCTCAAAGGCCTAGTTTGATGCCTAGAATGTGGATTTAATGTGAGCACAGAGCCCAATTTAACAGTAAACATTAGAAAAAATGTGGCAGAAAGAAAAAATTTAAAAATCGTATCTAGTTTGTAATGCTCAGTCAAGTTGCCTTGAGTGTCAGAAGATTTCTGGAAATATCTGTGAACTTCTTTCATTGAAAAACATTGTGACTTGGCTGGGTGTGGTGGCTCAGGCCTGTAATCCCAGTGCTTTGGGAGGCTGAGGCAGTGGGAGGATCATTTGTGACCAGGATTTCGACACCAGTCTGGACAACAGTGAGATCCCATCTCTACAAAACATTTTAAAAATTAGCGGAGCGTGGTGGCACATGCCTGTAGTCCCAGATACTCAGGAAGGTGAGGCGGGAGGATTTCTAGAGCCCAGGAGTTCGAGGCTGCAGTGAGCTATTAAGGCTATTAAGGAGCCATTGCACTCCTCAGCCTGGGTGACAGAGTGAAACCCTGTCTCAAAACAAAACAAAACAAAACACTGTGACTCATAAAGATAGGTTGCCCTAAAACCCTGAAGAAGTGGTTGACAGCACAAATCCCATGTGTAAGTGGACCTTGGGTAGTATAATCTTTCTCCCTCTTCTAGCTCTTGCAGTATATCACTACCACATCAGGAAACAGCTGTTTCCTTGTTTGCCATCAATTGTGAGGTTTTTTTTACTGTGATTTTTTCAATTTCAAAATATTAAGGGGGTACGAATGTTTTTGTTAAATGAATACCTTGTATAATGCTTAGGTGAGAACTTCTGGTGTGCCTACCACCAGAATAGCGTTCGTTGTACTCCATAGGTAAGTTTATATCCCTCACTCCCTGGCCATCCTCCCCTCTTCTTGGTTTCCATTTTCCTCCATATCTCTTTGTGCCTATGTGTATCCACAGTTTAGCTCCCACTTATTAGTGAGAATACGTGGTGTTTGGTTTGCCATTCCTAAGAAACTTCGCTTAGGATAGTGGTCTCTATTTCCATAGAAGTTGCTGCAAATTCCATTAATTGTTGATGTGTTTAAGGCTGATATATTTTCAATTTGTGTGTTTCCTTTCCATCAGAGCCACTAGCAATATAGACTACCCAAACTCCAGACATGACATGGTCAAATAGAACTTTCTTATTCCTTCTGATAAAAGAAATGGGTTTAATTCTGCTTTGAATCTGCCTTATGTCATTATTATATTATTACCATTATTATATTTATACATATAAGTTATTAATATATTAATGGTGACATTAAAATATAACTATATAATAATCTATAATAGTCATTAATACTAGTATATTGCATGTTATAATAATCTCTCTTGGCTTAGTATCTGCCAAGTGCCAGGCTTTATATACATTGTTTAAAATCTTCACAGCATCCAAGCAAGATGGAAATTGTGGTCCCAAGGTTACAGATAAAGAAAGTGAGTGAGGCCCAGAGAGGTTTCGGAACTTTTTCAGTGCCACATAGCTAGTAATTAGCAAAGCTAAAATTCAAATACAGTCTTGTCTGACTGCACACCTCAAGCAGTTTTCACCATATCCTACTGCGTCTCTTTGCCGAGCAGTGGACCACGCTCTAGTAAAAGATGTGCTGTGTATAGAACAACATGGTCTGCAGCAGTTCATAACAGAGCTTAAAGAGCGGTTGCTATTTTGGTCTCTATTAATGCTGTAAATGTGCCAAATAAGTGTCACCTTCTTGTGAGCAAATTTTAACCACTTCATGAACAACATTTACAAGGAGCTGCTTAATTTACTACAGTTTGTTTATGAGTGCTCTTATGTGAGGTGAATCATTTAGGGCAGTTTATTTTTAGAGTTACACAGGAGTGGATTAATAAAATACCTGTACAAATAAGAATGTCAAGTAATCTCAGCTTAAAACACAAGGTGTACACAGCCTATCATGAGTGCTAAGACAGTAGACCTTGGGTTTAAAGAGCCCTGATTCCTGTTTGTAACAAGGATGCACAGATCACTGGCTTGCCTTTAACAAGATTGACATGTTGGTGAATGTGAAGCTTTCTCTTTTAGAAAGTTTTTGTTAAACCTTATTTACTATAGATCTACTTTCTTCTGAAAAATTTTGTGCTATATTTAATATAGGCCAAAAAACTTGGAGTCATCTTTGACACCTTTGTCTTATATCCCACACCCAATCCATCCAAAAATCCTCATGGTGCCCCTTAAAGATTTACCAAAAATATGAACACTTTTTTCCGTCTTGCACAGTTGTGCCTTGATCTCAGCCACCACCATTTCTTGCTGGCTTTCTGCAGTAGCCTCCAAACTGGTCTCCTTTCTTCATCCCTGTCCCCATGGTTTGTTTTCAGCACAACAGCCAGAATCATCCTTTAAAGCCTTAGTCCACAAGTCACTCATCTGCTCATCACCCTCCATGGGCTCCCTGTTTCACTCAGGGCAAAAACCTATGCTCCCTGCAGGATATTCCTCCTTTCCATTGTCTCCCTGACCTCTTTTCCTCCTACACTTATTCCTCCCCACTTCAGGCACCTGGCACCCTGGCTGTTTGTTGAGTACCCCCAGCATGCTCCACCTTAGGGCCTTTGCAGTGGTTGCTCCTTCTGCCTGGAAGATTCTTCCCCAAATATTAATATCTGCTTAGCCAATGACCGCACCTCTTTCAAGTTTTGGCTCAGCTATAACCTTCTCAATGAAGTTAATTCCCATCTTGTTTAATATTGCAACCTGTCGCCTCACCCTGTTTTAATATTTCTATTTTACATAGGATTTCAACTTTTTTTTATGCTCATTATCTCACTCCCTCTGCTAAAATGCAGGCTACCTGAGAACAGCCACCTTTGTCTCATTCACTGATCTATCTCACTCTCTAGAAGAGTGTGGCATAGAAGGTAATTAATAAATGTTTGCAGAGTGTTGAATAAATAAAGGTGGGGTGCTAGCATAGGGAAAGAGAAAATAATGGTTTCAATGGTTTCAACATTTGGCAAGTACTTCGTAAACAGTGTGTAATTATGGAAGTGGGTAATTTCATGTTAGACAAAGGTGGCACTTGACTGACATTTCGGACTAAAAGAGCACTAGAATCATTGCCTGATTTCTGACACAAATCACCGCTCAAGGAATATAATAGACCTTGGCTCTGTCTATGTTGTAGAGGACTGGTATTTTTCTGGCTGTATACCTGGAGGGCTTACTACTCTCTGCAAGTTAATTGATGTTCAATAGAAACCATGATTTTTCTGTTTTTCCCAGTTCTACTCTCCTCTGCCTGCAGTAGCAGCAGCTGTTTAAGGCAACAGTAGTGTGAAATGATCATACCAATATCAGCAGATATTTTAATTATTTCTTAACAACAAAATAGAGAGGCATACAAAAGAGGTTAACAGATATCGACAAAAAATTTAGTTACAGACCTAAAAATGGTGATAACAGGGCCACCATCTGTAGCTAATTAGTTATGAAAGACAAAAACAAATAACAAAAACAACAAACCCTGTTATGGACTTAATATATAATGTCTATAGTCAGTTTGTTTTTTCTTTTCGTTTTCTCAAATTGAGCTAATCAGTTTAACCAAATTGACTCAATATTCAGAAATTTTTGTCCATATTGTTTACACTCTCCCAGTCTCCAAACAGATTAAAAACAAGCAGGAAAAGAAAAGAAACAGATTACTCTCAAAGGCCCTAATTCGGTAAATCAAAAAATAATGAAAGCCAAATGAAAAAAGCAAAAGATAAATAATAGAGGCTGGAGGACTATATTTTTTTTTATTTCAGCATATTACAGGGGTACAAATGTTTAGATTACATATATTGCCCTTGCCCCACCCGAGTCAGACCTTCAAGCATGTCCCTTCCCCAGATGGTACACAACACACCCATTACGTGTCTGTATATACCCATCCCCTCCTCCCTCCTCCCATCCACCTGACACCCGATGAATGTTATTACTATATGAGCACTTAAGTGTTGATCAGTTAATACCAATTTGATGGTGAGTACATGTGGTGCTTATTTTTCCGTTCTTGGGATACTTCACTTAGTAGAACAGGTTCCAGCTCTATCCAGGAGAATGTAAGAGGTGCTAGATCACCATTGTTTCTTACAGCTGAATAGAACTCCATGGTATACATATACCACATTTTATTAATCCACTCATGTATTGATGGGCACCTGGGTTGTTTCCACATCTTTGCAGTTGTGAATTGTGCTGCTATAAACATTGGAGTGCAGATGGTTTTTTTATAGAATGTCTTTTGTTCTTTTGGGTAGATGCCCAGTAATGGGATTGCAGGATCAAATGGTAGTTCTACTTGTATCTCTTTGAGATATCTCCATATTGCTTTCTACAGAGGTTGCACTGGTTTGCAGTCCCACCAGCAGTGTATGAGTGTTCCTATTTCTCTGCATCCATGCCAACATTTCTCGTTTTGGGACTTTTTGATAAAGGCCATTCTCACTGGGGATAAGTGATATCTCATTGTGGTTTCAACTCGCATTTCCCTGATGATTAGAGATGTTGAGCATTTTTTTTATGTGTTTGTTAGCCATTAGTCTATCTTCTTTTGAAAAGTTTCTGTTCATGTCCTTTGCCCACTTTTTGATAGGGTTGTTTGATTTTTTCTTTCTGATTTTCCTGAGTTCTATATAGATTCTAGTTATCAGCCATTTATCGGATGTGTAGCATGCGAAAATTTTCTCCCATTCTGTAGGTTGTCTGTTTGCTCTCGTGATAGTTTCCTTGGCTGTGCAGAAGCTTTTTAATTTGATCAGGTTCCATTTATTTATTTTTGTTGTGACTGTGATTGCCTTTGGGGTCTTCATGCAATAACACTCTTTTCTTTCAAATGGAAGAACTCCTTTTAGCATTTCTTATAGGACAGGTCTGGTGTTGAGGAAATCCCTCAGCTTTTGTTTGTCTGGGAAAGTCTTTATTTCTCCTTCATGTTTGAAGGATATTTTTGTAAGATGTAATATTTTAGGGTTAGGGTTTTCTTCCTTTAGCACTTTGACTATACCATGCCTCTCTCTTCTGGCCTGTAAAGTTTCCACTGAGAAGTCGGCTGCTAGACATACTGGAGCTCCTTCAAGTGTTATTTTTTTCCTTTTTCTTACTTCCCTTGGGACCTTTTCTTCATCTGTGACCATTGGGAGCTTTATTATTAAATGCCTTGAGGTAGTCTTGTTTGGATTAAATCTGCTGAGTGTTCTATGACCTTGTACCTGAATATTGATATCTTTCTCTAGGTTAGGAATGTTCTCGTTATTATTTCTTTAAATAAATTTTCTACCCCAATCTCTGTCTATACCTCCTTTTTACTGCCAAAAGCTCTTAGATGTGCCCTTTGGAGGCTATTTTCTAGATCTTATAGGCATGCTTCATTCTTTTTATTCTTTATTCTTTTTCCTCGTTTGACTGTGTATTTTCAAATAGCCTGTTTTTAAGGTCACTAACTCTTTCTTCTGCTTGATCAATTTTACCGTTGAGAGACTGATGCATTTTTCAGTTTGCCAATTAAATTTTTCAGCTCCAGAATTTCTGCATGAATTGCCCAAGGACTACAGCCTTTGTGGCCTGACTGCCTTATGAATTTATTCCAGGTCCCAGGTTGATTTTTAATCAGCTGGTGGTAGAGCTAGCCAGAATTTGAGTTTGGGGGCAGAATATTCTCCTCTGGCCGTTCTGGTCAAGATGCTGCTTCTGTGGGCCCTGGTAGAATTCTGCCCTGTGCTATGTTTCCCAGTGACAGGGCAGCCCTCAGTTCCAGTGCAAAACCCCACAATCACTTCACTCTCCCTCTCCCAGGCACACATATTGTCTCTCCTCTCGTTGCACTGGAGTGGCTCTACCAGGGGCTGGGAAAAGGGTGGTGTAGGCAATGCAAGACTGTCTTTTCTGTCCTCTTCAGTGCCTCTTTCTTTTATGATGTTAAAACCAGGTACTGTGATTGCTCACCTGATTTTTGGTTCTTGTGAAGATGCTTCTTTGCATGAATAGTTGTTGAATTTTGTGTTCTTGCAGAGGGACAATTGCTGGAGGTTGCTATTTGGCCATCTTTCTCTGTCCCCTCTTCTCAAACACTACATTTAATTGCCCCATAGATTGTTAACCAGTTTTGCATTTATTGACAAATTGTATTTCACATTCCTGATTACCTGTATATATGATGTTTGTTCTTCAAGTTCTGCTTTGGACTGGTCTTAACATGTTACTGATTCCCTAATTAATTTACTGATTGAAAAATAATCTTTGATATGGTCATTTTATATTTCCATGAGAGTCAGGGTTATATGTTTTTGAACATTATACATCAGGATATTAAAGCAATTCATCTTTATGAGACAAGAAATTCTTTATCGTATCTTCTTTGCTATGGCTTTAACCATCTGTTCTTATTCAAAATCAAAATGAATTTTACTAAACTCTGGACAGAAATAACATTTTATTTAGCAGTACTGTTGAACTCTATGTTGGGACAATGATGAGGCTTATCTGTTGTACACAAAAACAAGGTGAGCCAGAAAACATTTTCTGGATGTTTTATGTTGTCTTATCCCAAGGTTCTTAAAAACAGACTTAAGATAAAATTTATGTGAAAGTATTATAGACATCAAAAAATTGAGGCGTTGGAGTGAACTCATTTAAAAAACAGAACAAACCTTCAGCTCCCGTGAAAATTGACATAGTAATGACCCTTAAAAGTTTTTTAAAAAATGTTTTTATCCCTACTCTTTTTTCCCTTTGCCAAAGTAAAATGCATCAGAGGTATTCAACTTCAACAAAATAGAGTTGTGCCCTGTTCTAGCTCATTTTACCACATGTGGGCTGCCAACATTGGTATTTGTTGAGGCAGAAACGAAGGCACAATAGCATAGACTTTGTCATGCAGCCAATTCATTCTTCTTGCCATATAAGCAATGCCTCAGGCAGATGGAAAAATCAAGGTGCTTAAGGAAAGGAAAAAAAAAAAACAGAAGAAGGAGCTGAATCTGTACAGCTTTGTGAGGTACCACTTGCTTTTTCCCTTCACACAATCAGTTAATCACCCTATAAAATGCTGAAATCATCAGAGCCTGTGCTGAAACAGTGAATTCAATTTTTTTCTCTCCTTTAAATGTCTCCTTTTCAGTTATACAGTATTTTATGAAAAATTGATGTCTTGGTAGTCAACATGATGAATGTTGGGACATGCAGGGAATAGTTTAAAGAGTTTGTTTTAACAGTTATGCATTTAAATTGTCCCATTATAGTGGACATGTTTCCACTGCCAACAAAAAATCAGTTCTTAAAGGTCCAGTTCTCCTAGAATTTTTTTTACTGCTTTCAATCATTTTGATAGCAATCCTGATGAATTCATGAATTAAAATTATTCCATACAAATGTTAGATTTCAAGGTGGCAGTTCAGGATCTCTTTTTCTTTTATTGGGGGTCTTTAATACATAATGGTGAAGATGTTTACAGTTTGAAAACATGATATATTCTCTAAGGAAAACCTTTAGATATCTAGGCTCACTGGGGGCATTTGCCTGAAAGCAATTAAGTTGTGCAATGTGTGTATGTGCAAAAACTATTTCTATGCCTCTAGGTACTTTTGTTAAGTCTAGTTCTGAGGTCAAGGTTCTAGCCTCAGATCTTACTCATAATAGACATATGACAAATATTTATCGAACAAATGATCACATAGAAAACATAATCCATCACTCTATTCCATCAGAGGTAGAATAAAAGAAAATTATCTTTTTCCTTCCCTTCGCCCTACTTATCCCCAAATTATGGAATTGTACAATAATGTACCTGGACCTTAACAGCCATTAAAGCCAATTTCTACATTGTTTTTACAGATGGAGAAACTGAGGCCTAGAGGCCTGAAGCAGCTTGCCCATGGCTGCACAGCACGTTAATGGCATAACAGCGTGGTGCAAATCCAATCCTTCCAGCTATAAATCCAATATCCTCTCACTATGTCAGACTGTCTTTGGGTGTGTTCCCATAGCATCAGTAAAGGGTAGAGTGAGACTCTGCCAACCTGGCCAGGTTTTTTGGCTTTTTTTCCTTCTGGAGGAAGAAGAGAAAGGTCTCAAAGACCTTTGGGTTTTTGTTTTTTTTTTTCTGTAAGTGCTCATACCTTTGGAATCACCGCATAGCTGGCAAACCTCCCTTTAGCTGCCTGTCATGAGATTTTACCTATTTAATTTCATACAGGCTGAGTCATTTCTGAGCCCTCAACAAAGCAGTATTATTGTCAACATGTCAGGTCAGAGTCCAAGGTTCTGTTCTAATGAAGACATGTAAACCTGACTGAGGTTTCAGAAAATGTCCTTGCCAACACTCTTCCTAAGGCCTTCTGCAATTAGAGCAGGTTAGCAAAGCCCTTGAGAGCCTTGCTGAAGGTTCTGGTAGGACAGGGGTAGCCATGGAGGAGTTTTAACTTACGGAATGAAACAACTGATTGGCTCTTTTGAAAAAGTAACTTTGCAAAAGTAACTATAACAGTAGAATGGTAGCATAAAAGCAAGACTATATACAGGGAGAACAATTAGGAGGAGGTGTCTATGATTCTGGTGGTCTCTACAGGTGATCTGCATTTAGAGGTAGTGGAAATGGAAAAAAAATGAAGGGACTTGAAAGGTATTTTGGGGCAGAATAGTCAGGACTTGATAACTGATTGAATCTGGTGGAGGGAAGAGTGAAGGACTAGGAATTCAAAGGTGATTCCCAGGCTTCTGGCCTGATGGACTGTGTAGATGTGCCACTCATGGGAAAGGAGAAGTGTGGAGAAGAGACAGGTTTGGAGGGGAATATGTTGAGAGTTTGAGTACTTTAGGGCACCCAAGTGGCAATGTCCTATAGATGGTTGTATATATATCTGGAACTTAGATTTGTAAAGGATTATTCAAACAAATATAGACAATACAGCCCAGCTCAGAGAACTGTTCCTGCTCTAACCTCACATCCTAGTGGCCACCACAACCCTCACTCACTGCAGTTATGCTGACTTCATTTTGGGGTCTCCAAAACACCAGGCACACTCCAGTTTGAAGTCCTTTGCTGTGGTCATTCTCTCTGCCTGAAATGTTCTTCTCCCCAAATCTACATGGCTAACTCCATTACCTCTAAGGCTTTGTTCAAATTTCTCCTTCTCAGTGTGGTCTTACCAAGACCATGTTATATAAAATTGTGGTCACAATCCTATCCCAGACACATTACCGATCCTCCTTTTCTTGCTCTACTCACTCTTTATTCTATAGCTCTTATCACCTTGTATCATACTATATCATGTATTTATTCGTTATATCTACTGCTTATCATCTCTCTCCCTCTGCAGTAACAGAAGCTCCTTATGGGCAAGGATCTTTGTCTGCTCCCTGATGTGCCCAGAACAGTGGTTGGCACATGGCCGGCACTCAGTGAATATTTCTTGTCTGAATGAATGCTTGCTTAGCACCTAAGGGCCCCACTTTATTGACGCACTGAAGCACCAGGATCTTCATATAAGAGCACCCATTTCTACCACTTCCCCTACCACATTAATCCAATGCAACAGATTCTTAAAAGTAGTGATTCTCACACTTAGACACACTTGTGAATCACCTGAGGGTCTTGTTAAAATGCAGATTATGACTTAGCCAGTGAATGTGAGGACAGAGATTCTGCGTTTTTATCAAGCTTCCAGCAATGCCTAAGCTGCTGGTCTGTGGACTACACTTTCATAGCAAGGGCTTAGGGGGCATCCAACTGGTGATTAACACTTGCTAAAAGTCAGACACTTTCCTGTACCTTAGGAGCTTGTTATGTTTATGAATAAAAAGGGGAAAAGATAGAAAAATGTGAACCAGGTAAGAAGATATTAAGACAATTAAGTGCCAGAAGCAATGATGGACACCATAGTTATTTGTGGGAGCTGAGGAAAGGGAGGTCAATGTGACAGGGGAGATGCTCGCTGTAAAAATCGCTTGAGCGGCAATTGGCTAAGAAGCATTTGGTTTAGTTCCTATCAGAGAACAGAGTGGTGTATTGAGCAGTTAGAATATTCATTAAATAGTATTTAAAATAAATTCAGTACCTATTATTAATATATGCCAGATACTTTATGTGTATTATCCTAATGTTCTCATCAATCTGTAATCAATAGCATTGTTATCTCCTCTTGACAAAGGAGAAAACTGTGGCTCAGAAGAGCTAAATAGCTGGACTCAGTACACGGCTAGTAACTATTTGGGATTCCATGTGGGTCTGTCAAGTGCCAAAGTGCCTTCTCTTTCTACTGTGGTATCGTGCCTTTGAGAAGTGAATGAGTCTAACTGTAGACTCCTCTGCCCACCAGAAATCCCCTGGTTCTCCAAACTCTGGGTAGTGTGGAGTGTGTATAACATGAGCTCTGGGACCAGCAAGCAATTGGTGGATTGCTGCTTTATCCTTCATTTCTCATCTTTCCACAGTTCTACTCTTAACTCACCTTTCATTTAGGGTTTCCATGTTTGAGACATAATAACCATTTCTTGGGCCCAGGTGATGAGAGCAGGCTCTGGACTTCCAGGTCTTCCCCATCATGTGTTAGTTCTGTGTCTTTGGGACAGTTGCTAAATTTCTCAAAAGCTAAATAGCCTCGTTTATTAAATGAACGTAATAGTCATATTTACCTAATAGGGCTGCTATGAAGATCGGAATGGATTATGGATATAAATCTCCTAACCTTGTACCTGACACATAGTAAAAAATCAATAAATGAGAGTAATAACAACACATTCTACAGTGTTTTATGTGCTGTTTGACTGTTCCCCTATTAACAGTGAGCAACTTGAAGGCATCAGGTGTAAGATATTAATTTTCATATCTCCATATCTAATAATATTATACAAATAAATATATGCTTTGTAATAATAAGTAAGCTGACTAATTCTGAGTCCAGTAAATATCCAGGTTTCTAGTATATGCTGATCTTGCATTTGGTGGTGAGAGGATGTACAGAGTTGAAAACACATAAACCCTGTCTTTGAAAAATCTAGACTACATGGGATGTAATTCTAATGTAAACAATGTTGAATGACATCTATTTGCTGAATTAAATAATTTTAGATAATAATAATATAATAGCTACCATTTTTTACCCTCTTGTTACATGTCTGATATGTGCATAATTTCATTTAATCTTCACACCAACCTTATGTGCCAGGTACTATTTTTATCCTTATTTAAAATAAAAATAAAAATATCCCAGAAGGTTAAGTA
>RJWJ010037571.1:0-15466 GCA_004363605.1 Indri indri
TGGTCGATTGATTTGTAGCAAGGATGTGAAGACAACTGAATGGGAAAAGAATAGTCTTCTAAGCAAATTGTACTGGGATACCAGATAGAAACTTTAATTCTCTTACAGCTTTAAGCAGAAGACAAAAAAATTCAATGAAAATGGGCAAAAGATTTTAACAGACACTTTACAATCAAAGATGGCCAGTAAGTACACGAAATATGCTCAACCTCACTAGTCATCAGAGAGATGCAAATTAAAGCCATAAGGCAGCTAACACTGGGTTTCTCAAAGATTATCTTTTCCCGTTACCAGTGCATTTCTTATTTTCTAATTAAAGGGAGCAACCTCTGGACCTTCCCAGGAAACTTAATCCAGCAGTGGTTCCTCTGATCCCGTGTAACTTTTCTACTCCCCTGAGCCTCTGACCCCTTCCTCAATATTCTTAGAAGCCAGTGCCGGCATCTCCACCACCATCTTGCCCAAGCTTCAAGGAGACATGTCAGCAGCTTACTAGGACCACCTCCAGGAGTCCTTGCCAGGATGCTAAATCCTGAGGCAAAAAGAAAGTGCTCCCATGTCAGTTAACTCTCTTATCCATCCTTACAGTTACACCACTCCCTTGATGCTCAGGATCCACTCCCGCATTTGCTTCTTCATGAACTAGAGGGACTTCTAGTTCCTTCCAAGATGTGTTAGCCAGTGAGTTAGCTCCCTACTGCTGCTGTAACAAATGGTCCCAATCCTAATGGTGTAAAACAACAGAAATTCATTGTTTCATGGCTCTGGGGACCGAAAGTCTGCAGTGAGTCCTATGGAGGTAACTTCAATGTGTCAGCAGGGCTGGTTCCTTCTGGAGACTCCATAGGAGAATCCATTCCTTATCTCCTCCAGCTTCTAAGTGGCTTCTGTCATTCTGTGGCTGTGGCTACCACACTCCCATCTCCATTTCCGTCATCACATTGCCTTCTCTTCCGGTGTCAAATATCCCTCTGCCTCTCTCTTATAAGGACTCTTATGGCTATATTCAGGCCCCACTTGGCTAATCCAGAATAATATCCCTACTGCAAGATTTCTAACTTTAAAGTCCCCCTTACCAAATAAAGTGGATTTCAAAGATTAGGATGGATATCTTTGGGGGCCATTATTCTGCCTACCACAGCCACATAGGGGAATTCTTTGCAGTGAGTAAATTATTTCCTCTTGATTTATAGTTGGGATTTCCTTTCTCAGACTATGCTGACACCTGATTCTAATTATTGTGGAGGCAATAAGGGAAGTGAAAGAAGTTCTTGAGGAAGATATGAATAATATTCTGACAATTCTTCTACATATAATGTGTTTTCATGGTCTTCAGACAAAAGGAGTCTCCTCTAGCAAGAGGCAGGGATGCTTCTGCTCTGGCAAGTGGATTCAGGGGAGTCTAAGGATTCAAAGTTCTCATGCTCATCCACTCAAACATCCCCATTCCAGGACTCAGGGTCTCACTCCTTCCCTATCAGGGCCTGGAATTCATTAAATGTTGCCATGGAAGTTTTCTTGCTATCGCAACATGCCCTGAGTTGACAGTTGGCTGACCTGGGTCTATCATTCTGTTTCTTCCAGGCTTCCAAGGAAGTTAACAAAAGCCATCTGTATTCTTAAAACTCTACAATTCTTACAAATACCATGATTCTTATAACATTAATGTGCTAGAGCTAATACATAACCCAGTGTTTAGCTTTCCATCTGTACCTCATCCCAATCTATCGCAGTCAAGTCTTGGTAATTATGATGCTATCACATGCTAGAGGTTGTCACCAACCCCACTTACCCGAAGAGTGATAAATGGTCCAGTTCCAGTATTCTTTCTGGAAGACATGCTTCCTGGAACTACCCCCAGAACCAACTCATGCCAAAACAGTCTCAGATGAGATATGTGTGTGTGGTTTAATCAGGAATTCATGTCGGGGAGCAAGAGTGAGGTTATTTATTTGGGAGGTGATCTCAGGGAGCAGGACTGATTTAAGAAGAGAGTGAGACAGAGAAAGAAGAATTGTCCCCTACTGGGGGGTGCATTACCAAAGTCACTGCTATGGACAGCAGAGACTTGATTGTGCAAGAGCATATAGAATACCCCCCAGAATTGTGTGAAGATGGGGGTGGGACATCTATCCACTGTCTCCATTCCCCATTGTCAAGCTGCCCTCTGCACTTCTGAGCTCCATGTGTGCTCAGACAGAGTGAGCTCCCCCAGTGTTCACACCATTAGAGGATCCCAAGGAAGGGGCTACACTGTCAGCTTGCAATGAGCAGAAACCTGCAGGGAACTAACTATCCACCCAGCCATGGCTGAAATCCGAAGACAGGCTAAGCAGATGTGAGTCAGAATGTCTGACATGTCTGCTACAGTCTACTTCCTAGAATTGCTGTGAGGATCTATAGGGCCTTCGGGCTTGTAAAGTTCTTAGTGCATTACCATGTACATAACACACACTCATAAATGTTAGCAATTCATATGCAGATGAACTGTTGCACCTCTGCTAGCAGCTTCATGAATCTTACTTCAGTTAATGTTCACAGCAGTGCTCTGTGGTTGGAGGATATGCTCATGTCATAGACAAGCAAACTGAAGCCCAAAAGGGTTCAACAGCTTGTACAAAGTCAAACCACTAATAACCAGAAGAGCAGGTCTGTCTGTGATGCTTTTCCTACTGCACTGTCTTCCCTGGTGGGAGAAGAGAGAGCACTCTGCCTTGGGAGAAGGGATGTTGGGGAGCAATTATTAGTGGGAATAAGAGTTGGAGGAACACACCCCTCAACCTTCCCACACCCTCTGCTCATTAATCTGTGACCTCTACTAGGGCTCTCACTTTCTTTCTTTCTTTTTTTTTTTTTTTTTTTTCTTGAGACACAGTCTCACTCTGTTGCCCAGGCTAGAGTGCCATGGAGTCAGCCCAGCTCACAGAGGGCTCTCACTTTCTAAGGGCCTGACTTAGGAAATCACGTTTGTAGGCAGCTTCCCAGGAGTCCTTCCAGCATGACATAGTTCTTCTACCACCGCTTGCAGAATCATTATAGGATCCCAAAGACACAGTCCCAGTGGCCCCACTAACAAGGCCCCGGAGAGAAAGCACCCCATTCCTGAGTACTCATCAGGACCTTGGCTTTTAAAAAGGCTCCTCCCTCTTCTTCTGGGGCCTCGTCCTCAACCCCAGGTCCAAGGCAAGTTCAGAAATTGGCTTGTCTCTTCTCAGACCCCCGGGTTGACATCTAGGAAAGAAAATCCATGCTTTAGGAAATCCATATCTAGTCCCCACCTGCACCTCTCCCTTCCTGGGGACTTTGAGGATAAGTGCAAGTCCTCGAGACCTCAGTCACCCACCAGGAAGCGGAGCTGCCTCGCCTGCCCAGAAAGCCAGCACCAGAGATGAAGCCTTCTGTGAGGTCAAAATACCAGAAAACATGAGATGTGGTTGCCATCTGCATGAAGGGCTTGAGAGGCTTCACTTTCCATCTCTCTCTCCCCACACTACTCCACTCTCCTGGGAGGGCTAATTTCTGAGTCCCCCAAAGGATAACACTGCAGGAAAAATAGTCCCATGACAGAAAGGCTATCAGCTTGTCATTTCTAATATATAGATACTTGCTTGCTTTCTGGGCAGATAACTGGGTCTGCACAGCTCCTCACCTTCTTTCCTGAAGAAACCCCTCTGGCTTCTATGCCCCTTCCAGGGTGAGTATTCTCGTGAGTCCATCCTCTGCTCTCACAAAACAGAGAAGGGGCTTCTGTTCCCAACAGCTTAATAAACCTGACTTTATACACAGTGCCTCGGATGCCCCTGAAAGGGAAAAACTATTTAGGGGAAGAGCTGGGACTGTAATCAAGAGGTCCTGGCTCCTTTTGTGGTCCCCACTGCCCGTGCCCCTCTCTCGGGCAAAGCCTGCTCTCTGTCACTGAGTGTGAGGGGACTTGCAGAGTCCAGCTCACTGCCACGTCCACTGCATCAGGCAACCTAGGACCTTCTCTCCAGCAAAGCCCTTGTTGAGCATTTTCATCACTGGCAACCTGAAGGGTTGGGTTAGCATTCCAGCATAGGGAGCTGTCACAGCTCAGTAAGGACAGCCGGAGAGTGGTCATGCAGGAGGGCCTCATGGTGACCCTGCCAGACACTCTGGATGGGATGTCTCAGGTGACCTGAGGTCATCCCAGAATCCCAGATTTTAAGCGAGCTGCATCTCTAGCCTTCTGAGAGTTGGCAGCAGCTGTTCCGTGGCTCTTCTATGTTGGCCATGCTGTACTTGTCCGTAAGGGCCCTATTGTTTGGGGAGATTTAAGTGAAAAAAATGTCAGCATGTGGATCGATTCATGACCCACTTGTCTCTTAACACAAAGGGGTTCCTGCCACAACCTTGCACCATACACTTAACCCTATAGCTCCCTTAAATCATACTAATCCATAAAATGTAGCCCAAATTCCAATGTGTCTAGAAAGTCTTCCATGACAACTTTAGCTCATCCTGATGCTCTCTTTCTCTGAAATCATGTAAATATTAGAACCATCCATTTATTTATTTAAGAAATATCAGGTAACTACTATGTGTATAGTATTATGATGAGCATTGCTACTGAGAAAAATGAATCAAACATATATTCTGTCCTTAAGTCACTTACAAATAAGTAGGAGAGACAAGCTTTATAGAGAAATGACTGAGCTAGAAGGTAAACAGTCACAAGTTCTAAAAAATAGTTTGTAGTGGTAGCTTAGGAAAGAGAGAGTGAGAGAAAGAGAGAGATGGGGAATTTTCAAGGAAGAATTAATTCAGCAACCAAGATTTGAGTCAAGTGTTGAAGTACTTGGGCATGTGGAGTTGGAGGAAAACTGCTGCAGGCAACAAAAATAGCATGAGCAAGGGGGTGGAAAAATCACAAAGTCACAATCTAATGGTTGTGTTAAAATGGACCCAACATGAAAAACAGGAAGTATTTTAACTATTCTTTAATATAACATATATAAAGACCTGTTATCCACCCATTGACCTGTTGATTTGCAAAGCATGTAACAATTACCAACCTTATCAGTGATAATCAGGCCTGAGGATGATTTCTGCCCTCCCCAAATCATGTGATCTTAAAATTTTAAGGACATCTTGAAGATCATGCATCCAAGTCCTCATCCATGTGTATCCCCTCTGCTGTTTCCCCGTGGCCTGAACACACACAGCAGAGACCTCATTCAGGAGGTTGGTCATTGAGACAGCCTCACATTGGAGACGTCCTCTTGCTGTATATGAGGGCCCAGTGAGATGCACGCTGTCCAATTGAAACTGTGGGTCGGTCTGTGGTCACTGCCTTGACTGCAAGGCTAGGTGGAGGGGTCTTTGTGGAAGGGGCTACATAACCTGGAAGGGCTCTTTTACATCTTGTAAGGAGAAGAGAGGGGAAGAGGAGAGTAAGAAGCCATTATCGCATCCCCAGGTTGCAAATCTGTCAGAGGTTCTCCGTCCTGGCTGGACATTAGAACCACCTGGGAAGGTTTAATGACTACCCATACCCAGGTGTCACCAATTAAACCAATTAACTCAGAATTCTTGGTGAAAGACCTGAGAATCAGTATTTTCTTCTTAAAGCTTCCCAGGTGATTGCAATAATCAAGGGAGCCAAGCATCTTGTCTAACAGAGGATCAGGAATTGTGGCTGGAAATACCACCACACCTTTGCAAGGTATCTTAAATTTCTGTAACTTTTATGTGTCATCTTTTAAACTGTCTCTTCTCCCTTCGGGATTATCAGTAAAAGGAAAATGAAAAAGGACTATGTCTTGAGTTTGAGGCAGTGGCAAGAAAGAGCTGGTGGTTGGAAGTAGCTGTTCAGTGATATTCTGAGGCAGCAGTGATCAGGTAGGTGCTTTAAAAAATCCTGATGCCTGAGTCTCGCCTTCAGAGATTCTGACTTAGTTGTCTTACTGGTGGAGTCCAAGCATCAGTATTTTTTAAAGCTTCCACATAATCTAATGTGCAGCCAAGTTTGAGACTCACTGCAATACACTTTGATAGAGCATCAGAGAAGCATGAATGGCAGGCTGATTTCCTATAAGTGTTTGTGTAAAAAAGGAAAACACAAGGCAAGAAAGTAGTGTGAAGTCTGAGAGATGACTTCAGGATTTTAAGAATCATAAAACCCATATGGTTGTTCTTTAACATTTGGGACAGCAACGGGATCAGAGACCACTGGGGCACATCCTTGGTGACTGGAGAAAAGACCTAAAAATCATCCCAGGGTGTCAGGGGAAAGGCACTTGCGAGCAAGCCACCAGAGAGCGGGTCATGGGAATGGGGTTTGGTTGACAGGAAGAAATACTGAGTGGGGCAGCCACTGACTGCACTGAGGACCCCCCAAGGCTCTCCTGTGGACAGGAGCTACTGCAGCCACGGAGAGAGTGGAAATAGTTCAGTCGCCCATAAAATATATATTAATATTCATTAGAGAAATAATATAGATAATAAGTAAAATTAAAAACCCTCCAAAGAAAAAAGCTAAAACCTACTATATTACTAGTAGGTTTGAAAACCTTTGAAAACCACTACAATATCTTGGTATTTCCTTTTATTTATTGTGTTTATATGTTATTATATTGAGATCAAATTTTAAATACAGTTTGCCTTTCCTTTTACTCATTTAATATCTTACAAGAAGAATTTGCTTGTTTTTTAAAGTTGTTTTTAATATGGACTTTTAAAAATTATTTTTCTAGTTTATTACAGTAGGTATAAGAAAACTGTATATTATTATATATTCATTATTTTTTTATTTCAGCATATTATGGGGGTACAGATGTTTAGGTTATGTATGTTGCCCTTGCTCCCCCCTGCCCCCCAAGTCTGAGTTTCAAATATGTCCATCCTTCGGGTGGTGCGCATTGCACTCTTTGTGTATGCATATTTTTATATCTACTTTTTATCCTGAGATTTTCCTATACTTTCATAAGAGTTTTCCATGTTATTTGCTATGTAAATTATTTTATTATTTCCAAATACATGTTTTTTACTGCTTTCTAACATATAATTTTTTCGAATTTTTTTATTTTTAACTATTATGGACTCATAATAGTTGTATATATTTATGAGGTACATGCAATATTTTGATATAGGCATATAATATGTAATCATCAAATAAGGGTATCGCCACAGCATTTGTCATTTTTGTGTGTTAGGAAAATTCTAATTCCACCCTTTTGGTTATTTTAAAATATACAATGAATTATTGTTAACTATAATTGCCCTCTTGTGCTACTGAATACTAGATCTTATTCATTCCAACTGCACTTTTGTACCCATTGGCCATCCCGACTTTACCCTCCCCACCCCCGCCCTTCCCAGCCTCTGGAAACCATCATTCCACTCTCTGTCTCCATGAGATCAATTTTTTTTTTTTTTTAGCTCCCACATATGAGTGAAAATATGCAATATTTTTCTTTCTGTGCCTGGCTTATTTCACTTAATATAATGTTTTTCACTTCTATCCAAAATATATGATCTTGTAATTCAGTTTCTTGCATTGACTAGAGTTTCCTGAATAATGTTAAATGATAATTGATAATGAATATACTTGTCTCATTCCTGACTTTAATGAGATTGCTTTTAATGTTTTCTCATTAAACATGATGTTGGCTTTGGGGTTGAGTTAGTTTTTTATTTGAACATGTTAGGTATCTAAATATTCACTACTCCTATTTTATTATTAATGTAAGGTTCCAAAAATCAAAACGAATATTTGATATAATGAAATGACTTTTTAGCACCCATGGAAAGAATCACATAACCTCCTTGACATCTATTAACATCATGAAACATATTAATAAATGTCCTCATTTTGAACTAACCTTACATTCCTGGACCAATTCTCAAACATTTATGGTGAATTATTTTGGTAATATATTGCTGAAATAAATTTGTTAATATTTTATTTATGATTTTATATCAGCATTTGAAGTGACAAGCTATATTTTTCCTTGCTTTTGAGATTGTTTTGCACACTTAGTAAAAATTTGTAAGCCTTCTTCTTTTACATTCTTGAATAGTTTGATTACCATCACAAACATCCCTATGACATTTTCTAGATGTGCTTTTTATTGGCGGCAATTGGAGGATAGCTCTTTCTCCACTTTTTCTATGGTAGTCAGTCAGTTTAGATTTTTAATTGTTCTAGAAAAATTTTAATAAATTATGTCTTCGTAGAAATCTATTTCATCACTTAAGAGTTCAGAAAAATACAATTTCAAATTTTTTATTGATATTTAGTAGTCGTACATATTTTGGGGGTACTTTCTATATTTTGATGTATGTATACAACGTGTAATGATAAAATCAGGGTAATTGGGATATCCATCACCTCAAATATTTATGTCATCTTTGTATTGGGAACATTCCAATTCTTCTCTGCTACCTATTTCAAAATATACAGTAAACTACTGTTAACTATAGTCTCCTATTGTACTATTGAATACTAGAACCTATTTCTTTTATTTAACTATATTTTTGTACCCATTAACCAACTTCCTCTCTTCATTGTCCCCTCTCCCGACCCTTTCCAGCCTCTGGTAACCACCATTCTACTTTCTACCACAATTTTTAGATTTTCTGTGGAGCTATGGTTTTCTCCTGGTCACTTATTATTTTGCATAGTTATTCTTTCTCATTTTTTATCCATGATTAGGTCACTTAAAGGTTTATCAACTTCATTTTACCCCAAAGAACTGGTTCTCAATTTATATTATTTCCTTTATTTTTCTAATTTATTACTAAGTACTCCCTTTGGATTTTCTTAAATTTCTTTTGTAATTTTAAGTTTGTGAGTTGGTTAATCCTGTTAATTTCAATCTTTTTTATTAATACAAACATATCTTTTGACTTACAGCCATAACTAAGGAAATCAGCCTACCTATTCTATCTCTGCCTGTTCTTCCTTCTCCTCACTCAACTTTATTAAACATACCATTTCTACATTGTCATGGTTCCTAACATTTACATTCTATTCTGAAACCACAATCCCCATATATGTCCTACAGTTAAAAATATTCTGTGCATATCGCCAGTTATTCTGTTGTATTTTTCTTTTTTCTCTTTGTTAGCTAAAGTTTGCCCTGTAGAAGTTTATTCTATTTGGCTCATAGAAAAAAACATTCTTGATGTCCAAAAATATTAAGCTGTTATATACTTGAATGACAACTCATCTTGATATAAAATTATTGGGTCCTGAATGTAATCCTTTTTTTTTAAATGTCTAACTATAATCTTTTTTTTTTTAGTGTATTATGGGGGTACAGATGTTTAGGTTACGTATGTTGCCCTTGCCCCCCACCCAAGTCCGAGTTTCAAGTGTGTCCATGCCTCGGATGGTGCGCATTGCACTCTTCCAAATTTCCTTGTCAGTTGCATTATTCTTGTAATGAACTCTCATTAAATTTTGCACTTTTGAAAAAAAAATTATTGGATCATGCTTTCTTCCCCTGAGGACTTCATAAGTATTGCTCTATTTTCTTCTAGCTTTGAATGTTTCTGTGGAGAAATATGAGATAAGATTCTTCTTTTCCTTTGTAAGTGACTTGATCTTTTCTGCCAATGTACCTAAAAGATTCATTACTTTTTAATTCCAATAACTTTGCTAGCACTATCTCAGCATGGGACCTCTAATTCTGTGTCTCCTAGCATATGTTGTATCTTTTTGATCTGTGGAAACCAGTTTTCGGTTATATCTGGAAAGTTTTCTTTTGTCTTAATTGTTTGTTTCCCTTCCCCTTTTTGCCTGAATTCTATTATCTCACATTTCATCTTCATCTGGTATCTTGAAACTCTTCCCTGAGGTCTTGTATCTCTGCCTTATGTTCTTGTTATATAGAGGTGAATGCTTTTTTACATGTTTTAAGCTCATGCCTGTTTATTGTTTCTCATATCATTTAGCTGCTCCTTGGCAGCATTTTTCTTCTGAGTATTTGGAATCAAGCATTTGTTTTTCCTGGTTTCTCTCCTCTTTCTCCCCTTTCTTTCTTTAATGTCTTTGACTAGATCTTGTGCTAGTCCCTTTTTGAAGCCCAATGAATTGAAAGGTTTCTCAACCAGTTTTCTTTATGTGAGAGAGAGGTTTTTGTTGGGCAAAGGTGATGTCTTGATTCGTGGTTGTTTTAAAGTAACTTTTGCCTTGACTTCTCTATAGTCAATGCTGACAATGCAAGCTTCTTTTTTTACGGTCTCAACTAAACACTACACAATCAGCTTGCCTGAGTGGGGCTTCTCATTCACTACTGCCTCCTCTGCTTCTCAGATTCAAATTGAGACCAGAGAAGACTATGCCACCAACATGTGTACTCAATTCCCACTTTCATGAACAAGGGATTTTTCAAAATATTTTGGTGACCATATCCCCAGACAGTCACATCAGTCCTAGTGCTACAGCATCTCTGATTTCTGGTATCTCCTTAACCATTCCTGTCCCTAAATTTCAATGCCCCTGGCTCAGGTGATCATCACCCTTCCCCTTCTGTTAAAGTTATCAGATGCCAAATGCTTCCCATCCTCTGATTCCCATCTATTCTATGCAAGGAAGTAACATTGCTGTTAATGAATCTCCAGACCTGCTTATTCCATGGGCAATAGAAACATTGGTATTTTTTGATCCAGAGCTTGACATAAAATCTGAAGGACTTAATTCAATCTGCTTTCCAAGTACACGTCTTCATTTGAGGATACACCCTGAGAGCCATTGCTCCATCTACCAAACCCAAGTCAAGGACAAGTAGAAGACCAGTCAGTGACTGTGCAATGTAGAATCCTAACTGCACCTAACAGCAACCAGCCCACAGGCCATACTTACAACTTTGATTTTAAAGAAGAGTAGCTGACAATATAAACAGAACAAATAATTTTAAATTAAGCTGTTATTTGAAGTCCTGTGAAAGGGCTTAAGTAACAATAATAACACTAGCAATTTATTGAACAAGGGATTTTGAAATTACACTTCGGAGTATGGTCCCTCACCTTGGAGAAATGTACTTGGATGATCTTTCTGACGTCCACAATCATGGGTATCTTCTCTCTGATTCTTGGCAAACCTTCACTTGATCTTTACTAATTCTAGAAGTCTTGAAACCTACACGACAGTTTCAAGTACTTTTTAGTTTCCCTGGAAACATCATTAATTTTTCTGTTTTGAAGTCTGCTTATTGGTGTCTGATTCTCTGAGATCAACTTTTTTAAATTCCACATATAAGTAAGATCACACAATATGTGTGTCTGGCTTATTTCACTTAGTATAATGTCCTTCAGTTTAGATAAAGGAATATATTTGTAACATTCTCACCACAAAAAAAAATAAGTTGGTGAAGTGATGGATATGGTAATTTGATGGATTCAATTTTCTACAAAGCACACATATCAAAACATCACATCATACCCCATAAATATGCATAATTATTATTTTTCAATTAAAAATAAATTTTAAAAAAGTAATCTGCTTTTTGGCTTATTTCGATCCCTCAGAGAAATATGGGGAAATTCTATCTTAATCTCACTATATTCAAAAGGGACTTCCCTTTTATTATTTTAACAAATTGTATTGTTATATATTTAAGGTATACAACATGTTATGGGATACATATATATAGTAAAATGGTTACAGTGGTGAAACAAATTAACATATCCATCATCTCACATAGTTACCCACCCCCCCCCTTTCCACAGTAAGACCAGCTATAATCTATTCATTTAGCAAAAATCCTGAACACAATATACTTTATTAACTCTGGTCCTCACATCGTACATTAGATCTTTTTATTTTCCCATGTATTGTAACCCACTCAGCTAGCAGAGGATGGGAGGGACAAGGTGGTGGTGGCACCAGGCATCTCAACCAAGAGCAGGGCTAATGCATCGAGGTGGTTGGTGGAGGTCAGTGTGTGAGGTATGGCCAGGGTACTGGGGAAATATTCACATGGACACTGGGAACTCACCATGGGGCTTTGAACATAAATGGTTTAAAATGCTTATGTTGAGTAAGTGAATGAGTGGACTGATACCTCCCCTGCTGGGATGTTTCCTTACAGGAACTCATGGAGCCAGAAGCTGGGCCCAATAGAACTGCTGTTGCTGAGTTCACTCTACTGGGCCTAGTGGAAACAGAAGAGATGCAGTCTGTGGTCTTCGTACTCTTCTTCTTTGCCTACCTGGTCACAGTCGGGGGCAACCTCAGCATCCTGGCCACCATCCTGGTGGAGCCCAAACTCCACACCCCCATGTACTTCTTCCTGGGGAACCTATCAGTGCTGGATGTTGGATGTATCACTGTCACTGTTCCTGCAATGTTGAGTCATCTCTTGTCCCACAAGTGTACAATTTCCTACGGAGCCTGCCTTGCACAACTATTCTTCTTCCACCTTCTGGCTGGGATGGATTGCTTCCTGTTGACCACCATGGCCTATGACCGATTCCTGGCCATCTGCCGGCCCCTCACCTACAGCACCTGCATGAGCCATACGGTCCAGAGGATGTTGGTGGCTGTGTCCTGGACTTGTGCCTTCACCAATGCACTGAACCACACTATTGCCTTAACTACTCTCAACTTCTGCAGCCCCAATGTGATCAATCACTTCTACTGTGACCTCCCACAGCTCTTCCAGCTCTCCTGCTCCAGCACCCAACTCAATGAGCTGCTGCTCTTTGTAGCAGCAGCCTTTATGGCTGTGTCCCCCTTGGTCCTCATCACTGTATCTTATGCCCATGTAGTCACTGCTGTGCTACAAATCCGCTCTGCAGAAGGCAGGAAGAAAGCCTTCTCCACATGTGGCTCCCACCTCACCGTGGTGGGCATCTTCTATGGAACAGGTGTCTTCAGCTACATGAGGCTGGGTTCATTGGAGTCTTCAGATAAGGATAAAGGGGTTGGGGTTTTCATGACTGTTATCAACCCCATGCTGAACCCGATTATCTACGGACTCAGAAATACTGATGTTCAGGGTGCTCTGTGCCAGGTACTTGTGTGGAGGCGGTCATTGACCTGAAAGATGATAGGGTCCCTCCTTTCCTGCCTTTTATGGACTGAGGAAAATTTCCCAGAGTAACCAGGAAAACTGTCCTATAACCTTTTTTTTCCATCTCCTGATTCCTGAGGAGTGGTGTTATGTGTTTGTCCTACAAGAAAATCCTATATAATTCATTTATTTATTCAATCAACAAATATTAAAATTACTTTTATGATCTAGACAGTCTTCTAGGGCATTGGTGAGCAAAACAGACAAAAGTCTCTGCAGTCAAGAAAATCACGTGCTATAAAGGTAAACAAAATAAATAAATAAACATCTTATATAGCATACCACATGGTGATAAGTTCTATAGAAAAAAATAAATAATATAGGGAGATACAAAGTTAGGTTCTGCCAAGCAAGCCTCCTGGGCAAGTTGCTACCTTGTTTTTGGCTGTGCCCACATTGTTGGCAGAGTTGAGACCTTGGCCGTCCTGTATTCCTGGGCAGCAATGTCCTGCAGGGCAGGGCCATTTGGTTAATCACAGCCTAAGTAACCAAGAATATCATTGCAAAGTTTCCGTCTGTTGGGGATGTGAGATTCCCTTCAGATCAGTGTGGAAAGGTGTTTTCAACCATGGGTCCAGTGCCAAGAATCATTGAATTTTACTGTTCACATAAAATAAGTTCCTTCTCTTCAGTACCACATAAGAATCGCAGAGGATGTTTAGGGGACAGGTAGGGTCTAGAGAAGGAAAGAGTTCACTAAATAAAACTACATTAATGCATACATGGTATATCTTAAGGTCGACAAAGGAATGTTCCATCTCCATCCCCTGCTGTGTCTTTCTCACTTACTTGATGTCACCTCCCTCACACATGATAAGACCTTTGAAGGAGTAAGCATTTATATTCCAAGCAGGTCCGTAGAATTTTTATTGTGGAATATCCAACATAACCTTCTCCAAAGTCTTACTTTTCTCTCCCAAAGCTCCTAGCTCAGAAAATACATATTCATAAACATAGTCCCTGAGAGTGATGCCTCTTTCTGACTTTATGTTATTAGTACATTAGCACAGCTCCAACCCAGGGTATTTCCTCCTATTGATATTCATCCAGCCTTCAGCCCATTCATTCCCAATTTCTCTCCAGCCTTCCTGGGAGGGCTACTTATAGGAAGACAGGAGGAATAAGTTCTAGTGTTCTATGGCACTGTAGGGTGGCTATACTAAACAATAATTGATTATATTTTTTCAAATAACTAGAAGAGGAGATTTTGAATGTGCTGAACACTAAGAAATGGTAAAGGTTTGAGGTGATAGATATGCTAATTTCCCTGATTTGATCATCACACACTGTATACATGTATTGAAATGTTACACTGTACCGCATAAGTACACACAATTATTGTTTCAATTTTTAAAAAATATTGAAATAACTAACATAATTGAATGAATGAATGAGGTTCTTAAACAGACTTTGGCTCCCTTCCCCATTGAAGAAGTAACTTTTAGGGTCTCAGGTATGACTTAGCTCCTAGGTAAAGACAAGTAAACTGTAGCAAAGAAAGTTCATTTAGGTTTAGGTCAGGTTAAAAAAAGAGACAATGCAGACACAAAAATCAAGGAGAAGAAAAAAAAGGTTTAAAAACAGAATGATGTGAACACTTCCTTAGGAAGACATAAAAAAAATTTTTTTTTTTTTTTTGAGACAGAGTGTCACTCTGTTGCCCTGGCTAGAGTGCCGTGGCGTCAGCTCACAGCAACCTCAAACTCCTGGGCTCAAGCGATCTTCCTGCCTCAGCCTCCCAAGTAGCTGGGACTACAGGCATGTGCCACCATGCCCGGCTAATTTTTTTCTATATATATTTTTAGTTGTCCAGCTAATTTCTTCCTTTTTTTTTTTTTTTTTTTTTTTGGTAGAGACGAGGTCTCGCTCTTGGTCAGGCTGGTCTCGACCTCCTGAGCTCAAATGATCCACCCATCTCGGCCTGACATAAGAATTTTTATTCAACAATAAAAAGGTTAGCAGGAGGAGCAGGGGACTGAAATGTTTTGGTCTTAGTATTGACATAGAAAAAATAAGTATCATTTAAAGCAGTGTTATAGTTTTTAAAAAGAACACATGAAAAATTAGTGGTTTAATAGCCAGACATAAATTTCTTTTTTTTTTTTTAAGAGTTTTATTTTTTTATTTTGTTTTTATTTTGTTTTTATTGTTTGTTGTTTATAGGGGTACAGATGTTTAGGTTACGTATGTTGCCCTTGCCCCCCCCTTCCCCCCAAGTCCCAGTCCTAAGCATGTCCATCTCTCAGAGGGTGCGCATTGCACCCTTTGTGTATGCATATATCCGTCCCCTCCTCCCCCTCGCCCCTCCCCCTTCCCCCTCCCTCCCTACCCGACATCCAATAGATGTTATTCTTATATGTACACTTATGTGTTGTTCAGTTACTACCAATTTGATGGTGAGTACATGTGGTGCTTGTTTTTCCATT
>RJWJ010037572.1:0-15463 GCA_004363605.1 Indri indri
GCCACCATGCCCAGCTAATTTTTTCTATATATATTTTTAGCTGTCCAATTAATTTCTTTCTATATTTGATAGAGACGGGGTCTCACTCTTGCTCAGGCTGGTCTTGAACTCCTGAGCTCAGAGCGATCCACCCGGCTCGGCCTCCCAGAGTGCTAGGATTACAGGCTTGAGCCACCGCGCCCAGCCTGTGTGAGTTATTCTAAGGCATCATTCAGCAAACTGTTTCTGTAAAGGGCCAGATATTGATAGTATTTTAGGTTCTGAATGGCATACTTTCTGTGTCTTAGTTACTCAGCTTTGCCATTGGAGGGTGACAGCAGCAATGATGACTACTAAATGAATGGGTGCAGTCCCAGATGGATGACAGCGATAGATGATTAGTAAATGAATGGGTGCAGATGTATTTCAGTAAAACTTAATTCACAAAACAGGTTGTGGGCCAGATTTAGCTTGCAGGCCACAGCTTGCTGACCACTGCTCTAAGGGTTTAACATGCATGGACTGACTCACTGAACACTCTCCAGGACTGTCTGGAAAAAGATTAATAAGACTCTTACCATTCTAATATTCAGATGAGGAAACTGGGGCTTGGAGAGGTTTAGTAAGTGGCAAGTCTGAGGTTGAGACCTGGGCTTCTGACTCCAGCTCTGAGCTCTTCTGGCATCTGGTGAAGTCCATAGGCCTCTTCTCAGAATAATGTTTTGAAACCTACAAAACAACATACCAAAGATTACAAAGGAAGCCAATTCTATAATCAAACACATTTGGGGCATAGTAATTTATGTGCTTCTTTAACATAGTCAATAACAAGATTTAGCAGCAGGTCTAATAACTTCCATAATTTTGAGGAAGTATTGAGTGCAAACAAGATTTCAAGATGTCTGCAACAACCGTAATGTGTTTTGAAAGTATCTGTGCTTTAAAGCGATGACAAAGTCAAAGATCCTACTCCCACGACCGTACCTCATTGCACACATTCATCCGGGAAGGAAATGCTAAATGTCAGTTCTATGCTAGTAAAAGTGAGGATGCAATTTTTTCCCCAGTATTCACAGATGCCCTAAATTCTACCCCAGTCTTCTGCTTAAGGACGCCTAAATGTAACACTACACTGTTTGGCCACCTACAGCAAATGACCGAAGTTAGGAAACAGTCATGGTTAAAGGGTGGTTTTGTGCTCAGACACACTTGTTTCAGATCCCAGCTCCTTGCATGTTTGGGCCGGTTACTTATTCTGTTTTGTTTCAGTCACCTGTGATATTGAGCTAATAATAACAGGTAACATTTGTTGAGTGTTCACCAGGTACCAGGCATTCTACAATCATTATCTCATTCAGTTCTTACACAAGTCAAAAAAGTAGGTACTGACTTTATCTCCGTTTTACGGAGGAGAAAACTGTGACTTAGAAAAGACAAGTCGTTTGCTCAAGAACACGCAGGTAATAAGTGGAGGCCCTGGGATTTGAACCAAGGAATGCCTGACCCTGGGACTCATAGGGTTTAACCTAAGAGGGCTGTCATGAACATTAAGTGAGAGGATGCATGTTTGCTCCATGCTCGGTGTAGTTGCCTGGTGCGTAGTTGATGCTCAGTAAAATGGAGGCTAGTTTTGAAGGGTGTGTGGGGTGAAGGACAGAGGCCTCAGTCAGATGGTGACTAAACCTTGTTGCATTCCTGGGTTCTGTGGATCAAAGGATTCCTTTCTTCCTTCATTTATTCTAACAGGCTATTTTCAGTCCTCTAGGCGCCAGGCACTTCCACTGTACATGGCTTAGGCTCAAGGACTTTTCTGGCTCAACCCTGGGTATACACTGGAATCAATGCCTGAGCTCCAGCCAGCCCAATCGAATCAAACTCTAGATAGTAGGGCTGGAGATCCGTACTTTTTCGGAGCTCCCTGTGTGATTCCGGTGTGTCACCAGAGGTGAGAACCATGGGCTTGGGAAGACAGGTACATGAGCATCTTTAACGCATCATGGAGTTTGGCTCAAGATCCTCTGGGAGCACATAGTGGAGGGAGATCTGATCTGAAGTAGGACGTTGGAAAGGATCAGGGAAGTCTTCACCCAGGACATGGCCAATGAGCTCAGCCTTAAAGGATAAGTTGGATTTTGCCAGGAAAATGAGCAGGGCAGGAATTTAGCTACAGGTGTGACAGTCATGGTGTATCTGGAGAGTGGGAAGACTCCAGAATGAGTGGAGCAGGTAAAGGCCTTGACTTTGTTCTGTAGGTGATGGAAAGTTCTAGAAGTTTTGACATAGCAGGATGGTGTTAAACAGGGACCCTGAGTTTCCCCACTGCTGCAATGTGTGGTCAGTCCTGGGGCTTCCAAATCGAGAGGTAGCTCTGAAGGCGACCCTAGCTTCTCTCGTTGCTTTAGGACCTCAAGGACACCGTTATTGACTTGGGAGAGATTTGGGAACAAGCCTTGCAGAGCCCTGGTGTGAACCGCAGCCTGTTTCTGGTCACGCTGGAGAGGTGTTTCCAGGTGTTGAACTCCCTGGAGTGTGTGGAGATTCTGGGCAGGCTGCTGAGGGGGTCTTCAGGCAGCTTTCTCCAGCCCGACATCATGGAGAGGCTCCCCTGGGACCTGCGCGAGGACGCCTTTAAGAACCTGTAAGTTCCTCCTCTCACCCTCTAAACCTCAAATCTGCCCAGCAGGGGCTGTGTGAGCATTCGAGGAGGAAGACCTGTCAGCAAGAAGAATACAGGTTGGGACAGGTCGATATATGAGTTCTGGAACTGACGCTTAAATTCAGCATCTTCCTCCTCCATTCACTCAGGTTGTACGCAGGGGAGCGTGGAGGCAGAGAAAACATCACCAGGAGAGGGAGTTTATTGGTCACTGCTCATCTGATTGCAAGTGACGGAAAAACCCATTCAAACTGGCTTGAGCCAAAAAGGGAATTATTGGATTCTGTGATTGAATAGTTTTAGGTGCAGGCTGGCTTCAGGCACAGCTGGATCCAGAGGGTCAAATTATGCCACCAAGAACGTCCATGGCTCTCTCTCTGCTCTGCCCTCCTGTGGGTTGGCCTCACTCTCAGGTGGGCTCTCTGCTCAGGTAGCACTGGCAGATCCAGCCTACCTCCTCAGAGCGCCTGGTCCAGAGGAGACCTCACTGTATCTCTCTTTCCAACGGTTCCAAGCAAAGTTCTGGGCCTGATTCCTATTGGTTCAGACTTGGGTCATATGCTCATCCTTGAGCTAATCACTGTGGCCAAAGGGATCTAATATGCCAAATGGGTTAGATGTGGGTCAAAGCCCAACCTAAACGACGTGGACCAAGAGTGGGAGAAACATGGTATTCTCAAGAAAAATTGAGGTGCTGTTATAACAAAAGGGGGGATGGGTGCTGGTCAGTCAAAACCCACAGATATCCACTGCGAAACCCAACTTTATATAGGTCCTGATGGAGCTGGGGAAGGTTACAAGCTCCGCAGACAGAAAGACAACAGAACGACACAGACATGACATTGCCTGACTCCTGGTTCCCAGTTCTGGAGCAGAGTCTAGAACACGCCCCCACTTCCACTGAAGACATCCCGAGGGGCATCACCTGATCCAGCCTCTTCTGTCATAGATAAAGAAACGGAGGCCTGGAGAGGGGACGATGTCCTTGTGGTGATCCCTTGGGACTGGACTTAATCTTAACCCAGGTCTCCTGAATTCTGACTCCATCCTCTTCCCACCCCACCCTGCCATCCCTCTTCTCCCTGTGAGAATGATGCCATCAGTCCCATCCTCGGTTTTCAGGTGAGGTCATTGAGGCACAGAGAGACTGAATAACTTGCCGTAGGTCAGTCTACTAGGGAACGAGAGAGCCGGCATTTTTGCAGACGGGCAAGCTTTCCCTTCAATGATGTTTACCATTTTTTAAAAAGAATGATATCTTTTCCCTACCCCTGCTCTTTCACCAACTCTCGTCCTTAAAATAAAATGAAAATTAAAGAAAAGAAAAACCAAAATCGAGAAGATGTTCGGTTGGGCTTAAGGGGAAGTTTGCCTATTCAGGTGTAGTGTCAGGTGGTTGGGGGAGTGCAGGGGTAAGTTTAAGCTTAGAGAAGGTCGGCCAATGGGCCGTTTGGTGAATTGCTATTCGGTGGCGGGGGCGGGGGTGAGGGAAGGCTTCCAGGAGGAGGAGAGTCAGCTGTTTTGCAGGTTGGGCAGGAGGGGAGATCCGTGCAAAGGCTGTGAAAGGGTCAGTCCTATTTGGACCAAATGAGACCTCAAGAGAAGGCTGGAAGGAGGTGACTTGGGCCACAGGGAGTGATGTGGTCATAGGCAAACCAGATTGCAGTGGCTTAAAAAATGACCACGGCACTTCACACCCAGCTGGAGGTCTCTAGTCGAAACGCCAGAGAATAGCAAGCGTTGAAGAGGATGTGGGGAAATCAGAATCCCCCCGCACGGCTGGTGGGAGTGCACAGTGGCGCAGCTGCTTTGGAAACAGTCTGGCAGTTCCTGGAGAGGCTCCACGGAGCTGTCATTTAACTGAGCAGTTCCACCCCTGGGTACATTCCCAAGAGACATGAACATGCAACGTGTGGCCACACAAAACCTTGTACCTGAATGTTTGTAGCAGCGACATTCACAAAAGGCAAAAGGCAGAAACAACCTGAATATCCAACTGCTGAATGGGTAAACAAGATATGTTATGTCCATATAATGGAATATTATTTGGACACGAATAGGAATGAAGTACTGCCACATGCTCTGACACGCATGAACCTTGGAAACATCATGCCCAGTGAAAGAAACCAGACACAAGGACTGCATGTTGTATGACGTCATTTACATGAAATGTCCAGAGTAGGCAAATCTATACAGACGGAAAGTAGATTAGTGGTTCCTAGGAGTTGGGGAGACTGAGTGTTGAGGGGTGATAGCAAGGGTGTGGGGTTTCTTTTTGAGGTGCTTAAAATGTTCTACAATCGGTTGTGCTGACGGTTGCACGACTCTGAGAATATAATGAAAACGGTTGAATTGTACACTTTACGTGGTGAATTGTATGGTGTATGAATTGTATCTCAATAATGAAGTCCTCTCCTCCCCTCCACAAAAGGACCAAGAGGTGAGGGAATGGAGACAGGACGTACAGAACACTCTTTGAAAGGTGTTTAGCTGTGAAGGGGAAGAGTAGAAATAGGAGAAATTGCTACATATAGCAAAGGGGTGGGAAGGGGCTTTTAACACAGGACAGCTTTGAGCAATTTGCTGTTTGGACTCCCATTCAAAGCAGCTTCCACCTGTTTGTTATTAATTGATGCCATGTTTGTGTTGTTTAGATCTGCGGTGTTCAAAGATCTCTACGACCAAACCTCGGCTCATTCCCAGAGAGCCATCTACACCTGGATGACTGGGATTTTGCAGACGTCCTCCAACGCCACTGGTGAGCCTGTGCTTTGAGGTGGGGTCACTTTTTGGGAGAAGTACATCCTCAAAGAGGTGCTTCATCTCTGAAAACCTGGGTTTGATTTCATTGTCTCCTATGATTTTTCACCACCCTTGCCACCTCCAAAAAGGATTTGATGTGGCTTATGGAATAAAACATGTACCCTGCTTCATTGATGCACTTTTCACATGTTGAAGTGTCTGAAATAATGATGCGTCTGTATCTTACAATCAATGGTGTGTTCTAGTTTTTTAGTGGAGCATAAATAATGATGGCATCTTAGATTAGATGAGAACCTTTAGTATAGGCAGTTATGAGTCCAACATCTGTATAAAAAAATCTGTATTAAAATAGCACAGGCTAATTTTGTTAGAACGTCTAGGCTATAAAGCACGGAAATTTAACTCTGAGCTTCCTGGCAACCAAAGCAGAAGTGGGTCAGGATTTGTTTATTTGACAGATGTTTATTAAAAGCCTGCTTATGTCCTGGAGTAGCCAGATTTATAGAGAAATTAGAATGGAGGTAGAGTTTTGATTTTGCAAGATGCAAAAAGTGCCGGTTATGTGTGATGATGATGGTTGCACAACAATGTGGATGTACTTGTGGCCACTCAACTACACACTTAAAAATGGTTAAGATGGTAAACTTTATATTACGTGTACATTACCTTAATTGAAAAAAAGAGAGAGAGAGAAAAGAATGGCTATATAGATGAGCAATGAAAACAATTTCTCAGACAGCTTCAACTTGTTTAATATTTAATGCCAGTAACGTCAACAGTATAAACTTTTATACAGTTTTGAAAGCCTACTATGTGTCAGTAGCTGAGGATAGAGATAAAATAAGACACAGTTTTTGTTCTCATGGCCCTCTTGTTTTCTTGTGGAAGGGTAGGTGGAGAAAATTTTAAACAAGTAAGTAAGTAAAAGAGAGAGAGAGAGAGAATTTAGATACCGGTAGCTGCTATGAAGAAAATACAAATAATAAATGCCATAGAAAGGGTTACTACAGGTACTTTAAGCCAGAAGAGGGCTTGGCAGATGTTTTCAATCTCAGCTATTCAACTCTGGTGTTGCAGCTTGAAAGCTCCCACCGACAATAGATGAATGGTTGTGGCTGTGTACCAATAAAACTTTATTGATGGACACTGAAATTTGAAATTCGTACAATTTTCACATGTCACCAAATACTATTCTTCTTTTGATATTCCTTTCAATTGTTTAAAAATGTAAAAACCATTCTTGGCTCACACGCTGCATAAAAATAGGCGGTGGGCTGGGTTTGGCCCGTGGGCTGTGGTTTGCCAACCCCTGGACTAAGGAATCAGGGAACCTCTCGAGTGGGCGACATTTGAATTAAGACCAAAGCGAGAAGATGGAAGCAGTCATGTGCGGCGCTGGAGGAAGTGCATTCCAGGGAGAGGGACCGGCATACAAGCGCCCTGAGGTGGGAATGAGCTAGTGTGGGGAAGACAAAGGAAGCTAGTGGGGCTGGAGTATGGGAAATGCCCATCAATCCTTTTCCTGGAATTAAGCTCTCAGATTTGTGTATAATGAACATTAAATAACATAATAATCAGTGTCTTCAATGCGTCGCAGCATTCCCTCTGCCTGGCCTCTAGGAATATGAGCCTCACACTGGGTAACCATGAGAAAGTCACTCAACCTCTGGACTGCCCTAAGTCTTTATTGCCAGAGTTCACTTAGGCTCAGACTTTCCTTCTAAAATTCCTGTATGGTAGGTTTCATTATTAAACTACAGTGAATTAAAATTAATTCTACTTGGATCTTAATTTTTTTTTTCATGAAGGCCCTTGAGATAACTGGAAATACTTTGGCTGTTAAAAATATCCCAAGCTTGGGGGTCATGCGTCTTTAGAAATACAGTTCATGCTTAATAATTAGTTAAAAAATGAAAAACTCAGCTTGGTTCGAAATTCTGTGATTCTACTTTCAAAATTCTGTAGCCCTCTGGGGCCACCCTTTCCTCCAATAGCCACGGCAGATGTCCGGAGTCCCCACTGAGGGCATCACAGGGTGAGCCTGTGCTCGCCCTGACATTTCTGATTCCTGGGCTGGAGGAGGGACCCTGTATGTTCTTGGGAATCAGCCCATGCACAAGCCGACTTCGCCATCTTGCTGGGGCTTCCGTCATTGCCTGCAGCTTCTGCAACAGCTCTTGGTGACTGTTTCCTGTGCCCATTTTCCCCTTCTCTCATTTCCCCAAATGCCGCCAACACAGTGTGGCATTTGTCGTGTGTACGTGTCTTTTACTAAAGAACTGGGGGGCAATGGCAGCCAGCTCCAGCTCAGTGAAACTCGAACTCATCCTGGACATGACTGTTTTTAAAGTTCCACTGACATCTCACTGATGGGGAATTTCAAATGCCAGAATGGGGCGACAGAGAGTCTTTTGGGAATTTACAGGAGGGAGAAAGCACTTCTGGCTAAGGAGGTAAGAGAGGGCTTTAAGGAAGAGGAAAATTCGAACTTGATCTTGAAGGCAGGATTTGAACACAGGAGGGCTGAGGAACAGTGGTGAGAAAGGCCAACGGAAGTGAAGATTTGGAGAACGTTTGGGAAGGTATAAATAATTTGGTTTGGTTCAAATATAGTAACACGGTGATAATTCATAAGGTTGATAATCATTATTAGTGGTAAGAGATCAAACATATTGCAAGTTGCCAGATTGTTTAGCAACCAATGAAACTAGAAAGAAAACTATATTTTGTGGTTTTAAGTCTTAAAAAATCATCTGCATTTCTAACAAGTTCCCAGGAAGGGGCTGATGCTGCTGATTCCAGGGCCCACACCGTTGATAGCAAAGTCTCAGGTGGGGGCATCTGTGATCACACTGTGTGTGCAGCATAGCGTCGCACAGGCGGGTGCTCAGTAAATGGTTGTCGAATGAGTGAATGAATGAATGACTGTAAGAAGGAGGCCCTGACATCAAAGATGCTGTTGATTATCACATTCCTAGTGTGAAGCCTTTCACTTATTTATTTATTCATTTGCTTATTTTTTTTGTAGATGACTCTGTTTCATGGGTCAGTGCGGAAAAGTTATGGATTTTGGGCAGATACATGGTTCACCTACCGTTTGAAGAAATTATGAAAATTAGTCCTATAGAAGTAAGTTGGAACAGTGCATTTATATGTCCCCAGTGCTAATACACTTGGGGTAAGGTGTCCTCTAAATCTCTAATACTCAGCCGGCCGGTCAAGGTGCCCTGGAAATTGCACATCCGCCTCAGCCCAGTATATCTTGAGTCTCTGAAGAAAACTCTCTGAATAAGGTCACGAGTGGCCAGTCCTAGCACTGTGTTTTAGTATAGAAGAGCTAAGAAAAGAAAAAGAGTTGTGGGCAACGAAGACAGCTCTGATGGGAACAAACATAACACAAAGGGAATGTTGGTTATGAACCAAAAATCATTTAAGGGTATTTTTGTACTCAAGAAAGGCCAAGGACAATAGTTACAGACTTTCTGGTCCTTGGAAGCAAAAGCAACATGGATTAACAGCTCCTTCTATTTATAGCTCCTTCTATTCATAGCTGTTTCAGCCTGAGCAACGATTGGATTTTAACCCTAGAGTTTACAGTGGCAAAACGTATAGGTTCTAAGGTTACTGAACTCACTAGTCAACCTGTCTCTTTTCTTCTAATGACGTTGATCCAATGACACTAAATTCTCTTAGGCATCATGATTCTGGAATGCAGCCTCCAAAGAATGCTGCTGACATGGAAGCATTCATAAAGAGTTTGGAGCTTGCCTCCAATTTTTTTTTTCTTTAATCATATGTGTCCTGACTTTCTCCTGGCCAGTGAGAGAAGTGTTCGCATCAAATAACTGGCTCGTTCAAGCACCAGTTGACCCAACAATGTCTGGTTATTACGAAACTGGAGGTAGAATGAGAGTCATCTCTTTTACCTAGAAGGCTGGGAGTATTTTAAACTTCTTCCAATTTTTATAGCCCTTGTTCTTAGGAATAACCCCACCCCCACCTCCCTATTCTCCCAGTGTTAAGTGATTTTCAGGAAGTAGATACAGGTTAAATTCTTAGAAAGCTGGGCCCCTAGGGGGGATTTCTAAGATCGAACACCCATTTGCAACTTTTCATTATCAAAAAATGCAGAGAAGGGAGGGGAAGGCAGGAGTACCAACACTAAGAGGGAAATTTATGGATAAAGGGTACAATTCACAAGGGAGAGACAACCTTATGAACCCCTCTATGCACAGAATAACAGCGCACCAAAATATACATTGCAAAATCTGTTGGAAATATAATAAGGAAAAATGGGCATGAGGCCTACAGTAGTAGACTTCAACGCGACACCGTTGGACATGTAGACAAAAAGGGGACAAAAATATATAGAATCTGAATGGTATATTTAATAACGTTGAATATCTATATGCCGAATTTTGTATATTACAAAGAGAACACATACTGTTTTCCATCACCCAAGGGCCACTTATAAACTCGCTCATCTATTAAAAAAAATTCTGATTCTTCAAAGCAGAAAATTGATGGACCACATTCTCTGACCTCAATCTAACAAATCTAGAAATAAATGTGCAAGAATTAGCTTTTAAAAAAAAAGTCCAACTGCTTGGATATTAAAAAATAATCCTTCTTAAATAACAGTTGGGTCGAAGAGGAAACCAAAGCAGCAGTTACAGAGCAGTAAGAGATCAATGAGGAGAACCAGGTGGCGGATCCCAGTGTCTGGGAGGGAGCGCAGCACAGACCACCGGGGTGGGGCCACAGCAGGCCACTCCCACCCTCATCAATCCTCCCATCCTTGTCCACCAGATCGGGCTGTTCATCAGCTACGACAACGCCACCAAGCAGCTGGATACGGTCTATGACATCACCCCCGAACTGGCCCAGGCGTTTCTGGAGAGGATCAGCTCCTCCAACTTTAGCGTGCGGAATACCTCCACCATCCACAGGCGAGTGGCTCTTTCCCAAGATGCGATCGGTCTAAGCACCAGATTTCTCTGAGCAGCAAAAGAGGAAAGGGAGGTGGCTGTTCCATCTCTGAGTATTCCCACCTCTCTCTGTGCATGTGAGGGAAGGTGTTCCCCAAGGAGGCAGTTCCCCTTTTTGGAAGGAATTATGAAGGGGGTAAGGGGACAAATACTTTCCGAGCATCTCCTGTATGTCAGGCATTTTATGTGAGCTTATCAAGAGCTAATTCCAGCTCTGAGAGTGGAAATGGAACATTTTAAATATGGATAAAAAGTACAATCCACAAGGGAGAGACAACTTTATGAAACCCTTTATGCTCAGGTCTTGGTTCTGTTCCAACGTGAACGTATAATTTCCATTAGGTTGGGTCAAGTGTTGGAAATAGCTTGGGGTGTCCCCATATTTGAGAACCCCTTGTTGTCAGACTCTCAGCTGGGGAACCCCTGGATGAGATCAGCTCTAGAATTTAGCGATTGTAATGTAAGCACCCACTCCCAAACCCCAGGGGTGTCTGGCACGGTTGAGTGTCAGGGAGAGGGTGGTGAGCACTGTTCAAGCCTCTTCTCTCCATCTCTCAGGGTCTTATTGCCACATGGTTCTCATGGCCATATTACCTTTAGTTTTTTCAAATGAGCCACATTTACAGAACATAGTCATATAAAACTATTACACTTTCTTCCCCCATCCCTAGTAATTTTCACTCATTAGCATGGGTTCCATTTTTCTGTGGTTACAAAAAAATAAAAATAAAAATAAAAGCCTTCTGGTTAAGAACATGGTACCTGGAGCCAGACCTCTTGGGTTTAGTCCTGGCTCTGCTGCTCACAGGTGGTGTGATCTTAGCCATTTTACATCACCTTTCTGCACTTCTCTGCCCATCTGTAAAACGAGAGGTAAAAATCTGCCTGCCTCATTCATGTCCTTGTGAGGATTAAGCACAGCTGACACATAGTAACTGCTCAAGAAATGTTATTCTTTTTTCTTTTATAATTGATTTTTTAAATTGACAAAAAAATATATTTATGGTATGCAACACGAAGTGTTGATGTATGTGTACACTGTGCAATGGCTAAATCAAGCTAGTTAACATAGGCATTACCCCGTGTAGTTTTTTTTGTGTGTGGTGAGAACACTTAAAATCTACTCTCTGAGCAATTTTCAAGTGTACCAAACATTGTTATTAACTATAGTCACCATGGCATACAATAGACCTTCAGAACTTTTTCCTGTTTAACTGAAACTTTGTATCCTTTGACCAACATCTCTCCAACTCCCGTCCCGGCCCCCAGCCCTTCGTAACCACCATTCTGTTCTCTGCTTCCATGAGTTTGACGTTTTCAGATTCCTAGTATGAGTGAGATGATGCTGTATTTGTCTTTCTGTGCCTGGCGTATTGCACTGAGCATAATATCCTCCTAGTTCATCCATGTGGTCGCCTATGACGGGATTTCCCTCTTTTTCAAGGCTGAAGAGTATTTCATTCTGTATCTATGCCTTATTTTAAAAAAATCCATTCATCTGTTGATGGACACGTAGGTTGATTCTGTATCATGGCTGTCACTTCCCCTGAGTCTTCTTTTCTCAGTTAAGCAGCTCTCTTTTTCTCAGACACATTTTCAAATCCTTTTCCTGGGCCTGGCTGCTCTCCTGTGGGCGTGTCTGAATATATCAATATCTTTCTGAGAGGGTGGAGCCAGGCTGATCGTGGTCAACCAGGTGGTCCAGCCATGTAAGTTGAAAAGTCTTCATACTAACTCTATGGAGTACTCATTAATGAATGAATGCTTAGTATCCACCAAGAAGTATGCTAATCAGTTCATATGCCTCTTCTAAGTTTCACAGTCATCCTCATTCCTTCATTCATCATATTTATTATGATGTGCTATGATGAACAAAGCAAGCCTACTGTTTATTAAAGGCTCAGAGAGGCAGGGCTTCCCTGCCTCTATATGGTACAGTAGTACAGGGTGTGCACTGCACAACTGGGTGCAGCAACCTTGCAGAGAAATTAAGTAACTTGCTGGAGGTTAAACATCTCACAGACTTGAGCTTCGAACTCCAGGCAGTCTGAATCTATCCTCTTAACCACTAGATATATCGCTCTCAGTTATTACACCAGAGTTCAAATCTCACCTCTGCCCCTATACTGTTCTGCCTCCTGTCTTTTTTTTTTTTTCCTCTTCTGAATCGTTTGCATCATCTGGGTGGGTAGGTAGGAAGGCATCCTGGAAATAGACTTCCGCCTCAGAGAACCGCCCCCCAGGGTGGAAAAACCCCTTATCTCCATGTAGAAAATGGGGAGTTTTCTG
Organism: Indri indri; assembly: GCA_004363605.1. Classification (NCBI taxonomy): domain Eukaryota; kingdom Metazoa; phylum Chordata; class Mammalia; order Primates; family Indriidae; genus Indri; species Indri indri. The sequence continues at coordinate 12,676 of RJWJ010037572.1, forward strand.
CAGCTAAGAGCATCATTCTTTCCTTATGCCCTTTATCTGCCCCAGGAGGAGAGATGGCATAGTTGGATGGATCTAGATTTAAGTCCCAGCTCCACTACTTGCCTTGAACAAGTCACTTGATCTCTTTGAGCCTCAGCTTGCCCATCTGTGAAATGGGGCTAAGGAGCACACCTACCTTGTAGGGTTGTTGTGATGAGATAATCCAGGCAAACTCAGCACAAGACCTGATACGTAGTAGCTGGTGTACTCATGACTCTGTTGGTTTGGACTGGGGGGAATGCGGTGTGGCCCCCATCTCTGAGCCCCCCACCACAATCTCTTCTCTTCTCACACAGGCTGGGGCTGCTGGTTTGTTTCTACGATGACCTGGAGCTGCTGGATGCCACGGTGGCTCAAGTCCTGCTTCACCAGATGATCAAATGCAGCCAGCTGAGGGGCTTCCAGGCTGGCGTTCAGAAGGTGCAGAAGGGGTGCTAGGCTTGGGGCCTCTGCCTCAGTTTTACTAGCCAGAGAAATGGGGGAGAACAGCCTTGCCTGGCCTTGGAGAGAAAACACATAGCGTTAATCAGGATCTAAGTCCAGCCACTGAAGACAGTGTCTGAAATACTGGGATGAGCGTAACATGGGAAGGAAAGACAAAAACAGCAAAGGAAAAAAATCTTGGAGAGATTAAAATTTAATCAGAGCAGCCGTCTCAAACTTAAATGTGCATACAGGCCGGGCGCGGTGGCTCACACCTGAGGCAGGAGGATGGCTTGAGCTCAGGAGTTGGAGAGCAGCCTGAGCAAGAGTGAGACCCCATCTCTACAAAAAAATAGAGAAATTAGCCTGGTGTGGTGGCTCGCGCTTGTAGTCCCAGCTACTCGGGAGGCTGAGGCGGGAGGATCGCTTGAGCCCAGGAGTTTGAGGTTGCTGTGAGCTATGATGGTGCCACTGCACTCCAGCAGAGGCAACAGAGTGAGACTCTGTCTTAAAAAAAAAAAAAAAAAAAGCATACGGATCACCTGGGGATCTGAAAGGCAGATTCTGATTTAGGAGGTCTGGCCGGGGTGGGGCCGCGGAGAGGACGCTTCCCAAAGGCTTCTGGGTGGTGCAGAAGTGGCTGCTCTGGAGAGCATGCCGGGCACAGCCAGTGGTTCGCAAGCCTGGCTCTCCACTAGTCACAGCCCTGCCAGGTGCCACTGGGGTGCGGCCTGGGTGGGGCGTGATTTTAAAGCTTCTCAGGTGATTCCAACGCAGCCGGGACCGAGAACACTGGATCAGAGGGTCGTCATGAGTTCTTAGACCGGGGGTGGGACAGATTAGCAAACACGGACTGTTTCTCGCATTCCTCCCCCTCCACTTCTCTCTTCTTTCTTCTGTTCAGGTTTCCATTCTGCCCCCTCCTCTTCACTTCTTGGGGTCCTTTTCAATTTTTTTTTTTTAAATTTGAAAAGACGATATGAGAACAATATTAAAGACAATTTTGATACAGCCATCGATAATTGCACAGCAGTTTCCCACGCATAACCATGAGGTCCCCGATCACATTTGACATTTGACATCACGGTCATCTCTCTCGGTCAATGCATATGTTCGATTTCAAGGAAAGGAATCACGTCTAAGCAAGCAAACACAAGAAAATCGATGTATTTTAAGGCCACAGGGGTAGCTGTGGCAGCCAGGAAGAAAGTCAGATACAATTAGAGATGAGGGAGCCCTTTGGATCATGTAGCTCAGCGGATCTCAACCTGGAGGGTGCATCGGGGTCTCTGTTAAAATACAGATGCAGGCCCCTCGCAAGGCGATTCGGCAGGTCTGGGTGGGGCCTGAGAATTTGCATTTCTAACAAGTTCCCTGGTGATGTCGCTGCTGCTGGTCAAGGTCTGCATTTTGAGGACCGCCACTCTAGTCCAGCGCTGCCTTTCACCGATGCGGAGACTGAGCTCTAGGGAGGGGGCGCTGCTGAATTTAGAGAACGCAGGTGCTGGGAACAGCTGTTTCTTCTACTTCGCTCTGCTGCCCCCTAGTGGCTATTTCAATATTGCCTGGAGCCATTCTGGACACTTGTCTGAAATGAATATATGGGTCACACAAATTCAGGTGTTAAAACACGAGCCGTTCTTATTTTTTGGTGCAGAGATCATTTTCCAGTAGGTAAGTTTACCACATTCCTCACCAGAAGCAGTTGGACAACATACTTGACTATAACCAGGAAGGTATATTGTCATAAAATGATTGTTAAAGTGATCTTAGAAATGTGCAAATATGTGCAAGAAATAATTTTAAGTGAAAAATATAGAAAAGAAAACTGTGCTTCTGTTCCTGTTACAACTATGTGCAAACTACATACTATCTCTATATTTAAAAAAGACATAAGAAGTCTTGGAAGCATAAATATACACCCAATTGCTAATCACGGTTATTTTTATGAGATAGGATTTTCAAGAGACTTTTACTTTCCTGTACTGTTGAGAATTATTTTTACACAAATTATAAATTATCATGAAAAAGCTCCTGGATATTCCACGAAAGAAAAACAGTCATATATACAGATATAAAGTTCAAGGTCACCAGAAGAATATAGATGCTACTAGAGTTTGGTGGAGTTAAAGGGAACGAGATTTCCTTCTGCCATGTTTTAAGGTTGATTTAATAACAAATTAATATTTAAATGAAGCACGTGGTGAATTTGTGGCACATGAATGCCAAGGCCAGGAGGAAGTGTCCTCTGTGGGGTGACTGTCTAGACATGGAAGGAGTCCCTTACCTTCCTCATCTCTGGGCTCAGAGGCTTTGATGGGCAGGG
>RJWJ010037573.1:0-15456 GCA_004363605.1 Indri indri
CCTCAGTCCTTTCAGCCCTGGTCCCCCTGGCAGGCAAGCAGGCATAATGTCATGGTTCCTGCCACCCCTAGCACACCCGGGCAGAGGTGACACTGCAGGGTCTTGCTGCTTTTCGCCTCCGGGAACCAGTGTCCTGGCTCCCTCAGGAGCAGGATCACACTGAACCCACAGCCCGTGACCACCTGATGAAGGGACAGCCCGGGTCAGCTGCAGCTCCTTGAAGGATACCCAGTCTGGAGGCTAAACATGCCCCTACCCGCTGCCCAGGCTTTACCCACTGAAAGGAGAATTTTCCCTAGAACCCGTGATTTATTTATTCTAGAGGATTACTTCAGAATTCTTCCCCGGGGTTCTTCTAGGACACCATCCTTCCCTCCCCACCCCCTCCCCTCCTCCAACTTGCTAGAAGGAGGGAGATGGAGTCTGCAGGCGACGACACCCTCCCGCTTCCCGCACCTGGCCAGGGCGCGGACAAGATGAGGCCGCGGAGGGCGGCTCTCAGACCCTGCCAGGGAGCTTCGTGGGAAGAGGATGGCGAGTTTTCAGGGTTTTCCTTCTAAAGGGCAACGTGCTTAACCTCTTGAGGGTCTAATGAAAATCATAAATACTCTCCCGAGAATAAGACGTATCGAGATTTTGCCTTCCACCGGGGAAGGCGGGGCGCCGTCAGATCCTCGAAGTCCCTCCGGGAAGCCCCTAGGATTAAGGGGTGAGGGGTCGGGCTTCCGGCACCGCCCAAGTCCAGGCGCGGGGAGGGCTCCAGCCTCTCTCTGCAGGTGCAGGACGTCTCGGGCTCTCGGTTTGCCGGGCTCTAAAATGGGCGCCCCGGGCTGCGTGGAGCGGCGGTGGGAGGCCGGCCGGGCGCGAGGGGGCGGGCTGCGGCGCGGCTCGCGGTTGGTCTCCCGCAGGCGGGGGAGGGCGAGCATGTGTGCTCGGGCAGCCGCGGGAGGCCGGCGCCCGGCAGCGCACGGGGAAGGCGCGGGAGCCGACGCGCTGCCCACCGGCCGCACAGGCGCCCCCGCCGCTCCCCGGGCCCGAGGGCGGGGCCCCTCGCCGGGGCGGCCCCTCCCCGCCCCTCCCTCCCGGCCGCCGGCCTCCCCAGCCCGGCCGGCCCTCCCGCGGGCGGCGCGGCACTCGGGCACCGGGCTCGCTGGGAGCCGGAGCCGCGAGCCCGCCAGCCGGGGCCATGGGCTGCGACGGCCGCGTGTCGGGGCTGCTCCGCCGCAACCTGCAGCCCACGCTCACCTACTGGAGCGTCTTCTTCAGCTTCGGCCTGTGCATCGCCTTCCTGGGGCCCACGCTGCTGGACCTGCGCTGCCAGACGCACAGCTCGCTGCCCCAGATCTCCTGGGTCTTCTTCTCGCAGCAGCTCTGCCTCCTGCTGGGCAGCGCCCTCGGGGGCGTCTTCAAGAGGACGTGAGTGCCGCGCCCGCGCGCCCCCGCCGCAGTCCCCGGCGCCCACCCGCGCCGTGCAGACCCTTCCCTCCCGCCCCTGCCCAGTCCTGCCCCGGCCGTGCCGGGCTGCTCCTGGTCGGCCGCGACCACCCTCGCCAGCTCCGCCAGCTGCACCCCGCCTAGGCGGAAGGGTTGCCTCCCTCCCCCACCCCACCTCTCCCCGGAAAACTCTCCCCAGAGACTGAAGGTGACTTCTGGATTATTTATTTGTCTTCACTCACCCGCGAGAGAGGGTAAAACCAGTTCCCGCCCCTTCCCCCACCTGCTACCCCACGGGGGGTGGGGGGGGGAGAAGGAGTGATGGAGTTTGCAGAGGGGGGAAGGGTCCCTCTCTTGCACAGCTCTCTGAGGTTTGTCAGTAGCCCCGCTGCCTGCCGATGCGGGGGCGGAATTGGAAGTGAGGCGGCAGGACGGTGGGAGGGCCAGCTCAGTGGCAGTGCTGGGTGTCAGAGCTAGCCTGCGGCTTGACTGAGCACCCAGGGCCGAGCTCCACTCATAATCAGCTCCACGTCAGCTGACACAGGCTGTCCCTTCCCCACGTCCAGCGACCGGGCTAGTGGGTCCTGTGTGGTCCTGCTCCCGAGGGAGCCAGGACGCAGTGCCTGCATTGGCCCCTAGAGGTGGAGCCCTGCTGCCCCGGACACACCGCACCTCACTTCGACGGCGAGGTGGAAGGCCCAGGGCGTCTCACCCATTGCTTGGTGGGGTGACATTCCATCCCTGGTGCCACGAGTCCCCTCTGCTCCCCGCCTCCTCCCCATGCCACTGCTCCCTGGCCTCTGCCCCAGGACAGGGCTCTGCTCTCTCTCTGGCATGTCCCCTTTGGATACCCTTGCAGAGCCTCATTCTCCTGGCTCCAACTGGACAGGGCCACCTCCGCAGGGCCCTTATGGGCAGCAGGATTCACTCCCTTGGTGCAGCTGGGAAAACAGAGACCCAGAATAGAATAGGGAACAGAGGACTTGCAAGGCAGAGGCTGCTGCACGATTTCCCTGGTCCCAGCTCCTGGCTGAGTGGTCTCCTGAATTGCACGGACTCAAGCAAGCAGCTAGCTTGGGGACAAAATCGCAGTTGGACTATCCCAGAGAAACCTCTGGAGGGACCGTTCTGGACCAAGGGCTCTTGCCCTTTGCTCACTCCTCAAAGTATCCATGATGGTGGGTGTCGCTGTCCACCTCACTAACAGCCAATGGAGAGAAGCCCAGGTGTCAATACAGCTGGAACTGAGTTTAAAACATTAGCAATTCGGGTGTGATTGTCCCCATTTCCCCCAAATTCTCTCGTAAACTGAAGAATTCTCTCCTTACGAAGCAAGTGTCCTTGTGTGTGCCAGTGTTCCTGTGGGTTTGGTACAGGATTGGATGTATAGGAGATTCAAAAATCTTAAGGAAGAGCTCAAGATCCATTTTGCCTAGAGGCTTAATTAGAAATGAAGATAAAGTATCTTCAAATATCAGAGGTTTTTTCTTAAGTATTTTAACTGGCGAAAGCTCCCTTACCTGGAACTGTTAAGAACATGAGTAGTGCAAAGAACAGGAAAGGGAGTGAGGATAATTCTAAAGGACAGGTTGGCAGGCCAGGTTTTGTGAAGCTGGCAGAGATACACACCCAACTGGGCCACCTCTTCCTGGACAGCTTTGTGCCTCCTTCAGGGCTCCTTAATCAACAGGCAGCTCTGACTGCTGGAGACAGTCCTACAGCAAGACACTGGCTCACAGAAAAGAAAAATGATAATGGCAACAATTGTAACCGACTTTATTTTGCACTTACTTTGTGCCAGGCACTGTTCATAGCACTTTACATGTGTCAACCCATTCGACCTCCACAGCAACCCTGGGAAGTAGTACTATTATCTCTATTTTGTGCATAAGGAAACTGAGGCACAGAAAGATTAAGAAACTTGGCCCATATCATGCAGTTGTTAAGAAGAGACCTAGCCAGGATTTGAACCCAGACATTTGTCTCTAGAACCAGATACTTTGGCAGTGCCTCTTGCTTTGTGGGTAGTCAGCTTCAACTCTGCAGATGAAGGGCATGGGATGTGTATCCCTGTGGATACTCATGGGTGAGTGTTCCTGAGCTCTCACAACTCCTGGGAAGGCAATGATGGGCCTCTGGGGCTTCCTGCTGGGATCTTTGAGGGGGGTAGGTCCTATTGGTGGTTCAGGTTTAAATTCTGAACTTCAGTCCTCCCACTTCCAAGACAAATGTCAAAAAGAACCCTTTCCTTTGATTAAGAGCAAAGCAGACTTCCAGTGGAAATGGAGGGATGTCCCAGGGGTGACCTTGAGCATAGGTGGTATTTAGTCTCCCACCACCTAGCTAACTCTGGGCAGCTCTCATCACAGTTCCCCATCCCCCCCAAACAAACAGAACTTCCACCAGCCCAGAAACCAGCCTCTAAAGCTTGATTCCACAGGGCCTTGCCATGTCTCAGTTAAAATGCTAATACCCTTGCAAGTAAGTGCTTTTCAGCTTAAGTGATTACCAGCTAGTGCAGCTCTAGTACTTGTGAGTGGGGGATTGGTTTAACAAATCTGTTAAAGCCAGCTGTTGCGGGGGTTGGGGGAGAGTGACGGATGACACGTGGGAGAGGAGAGTCCAGGCAGCGCCTTTCTCTAGGGCTCCTACTCAGGTCCTGCCTAGACCAGGGGCCCGGGCTGAACAGGGCTTCTGGACGCCTCCATAGGGACATGCGTTGGAAGGACCATACGGGGAGAGCCTTGAATGTTGGGGTGGGTGCAGAGGAGGCCTCGAGCCTCTGCTGCGGGCAGCACCAGCCTGTGTGCACACTCCTGCTCTCTCTCTCTCTGCCTCTGAGGCTTCTAGCATAGACGGAGATCTTGAAGGAGGCCAACACATGCAGGCAAGAGGGAGGAAGAATCTAGACTACCCCTTGCTTAGGAAAATCTTGCTTACCACAAGGAGGAAATCTTTCTGAGAAGAGAACAAAAGGCTACCTGGTTGGCAGGGTGTATAGGTATGAACTTTGTCAGATAGGAAAGGCGAGGGGGTATTTAGATAAAAGATTGGATTTTCTTCCTGGTTTCTCGGGGACCTGTCTGACCAGCCCAGGTAGTTGGGAGACCCCTTTATCTCAGAGGCATCGGGGTAGTTAAATGACTTTCAGAGCCTCCTCGGCCTTTTCCCAGCCTCGCCTTGGCCTCTCCCCTGCCTGCACCCTCTTAACTGAAGGCTTGTTGAGTTCTTCCTCTGTGCCCTATTCACTCTGTCCTTTTCTACCTTTTTCCCCCTCAAATTTCTTCTAGTCTGCAAGTCTTACCCTGCCCAAGACCCAGATATGACACCGTCCTGCCCATTGCATGAAACCGTATCTTTCATGCACCGGTTACCCAGGCCACTCTCAGACCTGCTGGCCCTCTGAAGTCCCTGGAACACAACACGAGCTGGATCCTCCCTCTGAGCTGGGCTCTGGTCGGTCTCCCATCCAGAAAGCCTCTGCCTCTCTCTCCACACCTTGCCCACTTTTCAGCACAAAACAAACCTGTGCCAAAAGCCTACGGGGAGTCCAGCACCAGACACGGTTCTTGTTTTAAAAACCCCTCTCAACATTGGGCTATCATATGACCCCAACTCCTAGGTATATGCCCGAAAGAACTGAAAACATATGTCCACACTAAAATTTGTACACAGATGTTCATAGTAGCATTATTCATAATAGTCAAAAAGTGGAAACAAATCAAATGCCCATCAACAGATGGATGGATAAACAAAATATGGTATATTTAGCTGGGTGCAGTGGTACATGCCTGTAGTCCCAGCTACCAGGGAGGCTGAGGAGGGAGGATCACTTGAGCCCAGGAGTTTGAGACCAGCCTGGGCAACATAGCAAGACCCCTGTAGTAAACAAAACAGAAATGTAGTACATCCATACAATGGAATGTCACTCAGCCATAAAAAGGAATGAGAGATTGACACATGCTATTAATATAACATGGATGAACCTTGGAAACATCATGCTAAGTGAAAGGAGCCAGACGCAAAAGACCATATCTTGTGGGATTCCATTTATATAAAAGTCCGGGATAGGGAAATCTACAGATACAGAAAGTAGGTTAGTAATTGCCTAGGGCTGAGGGTGGGGTGTAGAGAGGAATAGGGAATGGCTGACTACTGAGGGATATGGGATTGCTTTTTGGGGTGACAGAAATGTTCCAAACATAGATTGCGGTGGTAGTTTCACAACTCCAGTATACTAAAAACCATTGAATTGTAGAATTGTACACTTAAATACGTGAATTTTATGGTATTTAAATTATATGTCAATTTTTTAAGTTAAAAAAAATTTTCAAAACTCATCCCACCCGTTAATTCACACAACACTTATCTCTTAAGTCAGACCCTGTTTTAGGGAGGAACGTGACAGACAAGGTAAGGGCCCTGCTGGCACAGAGCCTGCATCCGGAAGAGAATTTTAGATGGTGACATGAAGGACATAAAGCAGGGTAGGGTGGAGAGTGGCAGAGGTGGGGCTACTTTAGTGCTCAGGGGAGGCCTCTCTGGGAAGGTGACATTAGAGCTGAGGCTTGAATGACACGAGAGAGCCAGGTGTGCACCATGGGGAAGAGGTATTCCAGGTGACAGACTGCGAGTTCCAGTTCAGCCGACACCTGAGGCGCACTCCCCACATCGCCAGCACCCCAGTGGGCCCCGGGGGATGCTGTCATGCACAGGGTGCGGCTCCCAACCTCAGACAGTCCTGCCTTGGGTTGGGATCTCCCGAAAGACAGATCTGTGTGCCCCTCCCGCTGGGTCTCCCCAGCTTTAACACAGGACCCTGAACAACTGGAGTGTGAGTGTGGAGGCCGGGGTGACCGAGTTAGGGGGGCGCTCCCAGGGGGAGCCTTGTCTCCTGGTTTCTTGTCCCGGGTCGCCACACCATCTCATTCTGGGCTGCCTGCCCGCTTTGGGGTGGTAGGGCTGGGATGCCTCTGTCTGTGATTCTTTTGCCTCCCCACCCCAGTCCTTCAGGGGAGGAGGAAAGGAAGATGTCCTGAGCAAAAATGTAAGGAGAACGTCAGTGTTGACAGACCCTGGGGTCACTGGGTTGGCATGGTGCTGGGCCTCGGCAGCATTCTTCCCCGCCCCCGGGGGTGCAGGGCAGGAACGGCTGACTGGCACCTTACCACTCAGGCCCTTCCCCTGTTTTGGAGCCAAGCAGTCCCTGCTCTGTTCACAGAACTGGGAGGGCAAGAGCAGGTGCCCAGGGCAGGGCCAGGTCAAGGTGATCACGCGCTCCCTCGGGTAAGGCAGAGCACCAGGGCTGAGAGGGTTCAGCAGCATGTTCAAGGTCACCCAGGAGACTCGGCTGGGGAGAGGGGACCCTGGCTCCCTCCTTTCCCTTCCCACTTTGCACTTTGTGTGTGGAGCCATTAATAAGTAACTTGGTCGTTTCTCAGCTTCCTGAAGTAGGTTTCCTACACGGTCTAGGCTGTTTCCTGGGTCTCCCTAGGCTTTGAGGGAGTGAGGTTCTTCCACTAATTGGCCTGAATTAACCTGTGACCGAGGACGAGAGGAGGGAAGATCGGTGACACTCTGCTGGCCTTTGCCTGGATTGGGAGTCGAGACACTGGACCCTGGCTCGGGTCTACTCCTCTCTCTTCCCCCGTCTGGGCCTTAGTTTCCCGATTTGTAAAATGAAGGGCAGAGCTCACGTCCTCTCTGCCATTCTAGCCGGGGGGCTGCGGTGGGGGGAGGGTGGTCTGGGAACGAGGGCCAGTGACGCCTCCCTTTGACAGCTCCTGGGCCAGCCAGGGTCGCCCCAAAGGGTGTCACAGCAGGAGTAGAAGCAGGCGTGGGCAAGTTCAGGAGCTGGCACTGATCTCTGCACTCTTCCTGCTGAGCACGGTTCTCTGGGTCCAGTAATGGTCTTTGGGGGAGCCGGGGCCACAGGGTAAGCACCTGGGAGGGGCTGCAGGGGCCATGGGGAAAGCCCAGTGAGTGAGCAAAGGAGGATCAAATGTCACATCACGCCATCTCCCGGCAGCCTCAACCTCACACAGAGCTTGCTGTCTCCATTTTATAGCAGAGGAAACTGAGGCTCAGAGGGGCTAAGTGTAAGTGGCTTGCCCCAAGCCACACTGCTGGGAAATGGCCAAGGCGGGTCTGGAACCCAGCCTTTTCTGATTATGAACCACACTACATCCTCGACGCCAAAACTATTTTGACATCATTATTCCATAATTTTCAATTACCCACCTTCCGGAAGGGCCCATTGACAAAGCCATTTAAGATAGGCAATAAATGTATTTCAGTCTGGCTCTGGGATATAGCTGGGACTTTTTTTTTTTCCCTTGGCAACAACATACCATTCTAAAGAAATTTGTTCAGGCTGATGTTTGGAATATCCAGGCACAGCCCTGCTGAAGCACTTGGGGAGGGTGGGCAGCCCGGGATCCAAAGCCGAGATTCCCTGTGGCACAGATGTCCCCGTTTATGGGGAACAGGTCTCCATTCCCCTGGCCCCCTGGCCCGATGTGGCCTCAGCCCTCCCACCCCAGCTGCTGCGAGGCATCAAGCTCCAGTCACAGAATTCACAGCCTGGGGTCTGGCAGGAGACGTCAGGGGGAGGACATTTCCCAGGCCTGGTTCCCTCTGGCCTCCCTTTTCTGTTTGTTCTCTCTTTACCCTTCCCTCCTGCCTGTCACTGGGCCTGGGACAAAAAAATGCCCCTGTGGGCATCTAGTGTCCTTCTCAACAATGACAGGGTGAGAGGAGACCAAGGGCAACCCATGGGATCGAGGGACAGGGTACCCCTGTGCCGCCAGCCCTGCCCCTTCTCCTGCGTCCCCTGCCGTCCACTCGGCATCTTCCTGGCAGCCCGTCCCCCCATTATCCTTTATCTCTCTGCCTCTGCCACCCCTGTCAGATAATCTAGCAAAACTCCCACCTCAGCTTCCCAGCAATCCCTTCCTCCAGGCTCATGCAGGGCGGCCACACAGGCCTTCCTCAAGCATTGCACACTGGCACTGGCAGCATCCAGGGTCGAGCACCTTCTCAGGGCCAAGCATGGGGCCGGGCACGTGTTCCGCATGGAACAGGCTGCAGCACATGCCTTGGGAGGCTGGTGACGAAGCCAGCAGTTAGGAGAGCAGCATTTGGATCCCTGGTAACAGCCGCAGAGGGACCGTCGGAGGCGCATGTTCTGGAGACTAAGCTGCTCTTCATCGTTTCCCGTCCCTGTGGAATCTGGCCCGTGTTCCCACTGGCGCTCCGCTCTCCAGCCTGGCCGGGTCTGTGCCTGGCACCAGCCACGCTTGTGCACACAGTCCTCCATGGAAAAGCGTGGCTTGGGGACATAACAGCGGGGGAGCCGGGTTGCAGTCCAGGCTCTGTCCGCTGCCATCTTAGCTTTTCTCAGTCTCAGTTTACTCCTCGGGCAGACGGCACAATGACAAAGCCCACATCACAGCCTGGTCACGTGCACCCGGTGTCCGGGCACTGTAAACAGATGTTAGTGGCTACCATGTAAGCGGCAGCGCCAGTGATTAGCATCGTTTCCTTTCCCACAGCTCCTTCCTATCTCAGCCTGCTGGTGCCAGGTCCCATTCCCACAGGACTTTGCCTCGGGACTGATTACTGAGCCACTCTCATCCAGGTTTTTAAAGGCAATGATGATAACGAGTTAATTCTTCAAGAGAGTATTTGCATTTGTTCTTCTGGGGTGTCCCTGCTTTAGCGCAGAGTGGTGAGTGGGATGGTGGAAATGTCGGTCCTGGTCCCGAGGTCGACGGGGATATTTGCAATGTGCAGACAGGGGTCCTCTTGCTGTCCCTGAAGTCAGCCACCCAGGAGACTGCCAGGTCTGTCTTGTCCAGGGAAAGGAAGGGGAAAAAGGGAACTGTAATGAGCGGTCTGCCGTTTTTATCAACCTGCAGTGTGTGTCGGCGTCACCTCTGTGCTGGGCACTAGGCAGGAGGCGGCCGCACTGCCAGACACAGAAGCACAGGGGAGGGTGGTGCAGCAGGGCCTGGGCTCTCGGTGCCAGGGACTGTCAGAGCAGGACCCCCGGAGAGCCACAGGGGTCAGGAGGGACCTGAGCAGGCCTCCCCGGGTTTCCTCCTAACAGCTGGCCTTGAAGCGGGTGTACCCTCCCCCCTCACACACTGAGTTCTGAGCTGGGAAGAGACAGGCCCTTGATCAGTAATGTCCCTGACAGATCAGCCTGGAAACAAGAAAAGGGAAAATAATGAACCGCTACTATCAGCAGAGCCGTTTTGATAAAGGATTTAATCAAAGATGGAGCAAGATACGATGGCTGAAGGCCAACGTTGAGGGCCAAGGGGGTCAGAGGCAAAGAGTCCTGGGAAAAGACACAGCCTGGGGGCCACTGGGGACTTCCCTCTTCTCTTCCATGTGCCTAAAACTCAGGTCTTTTTGCCCCCACCCCCCAACCTCTCCAGGTCCAGCAGCCCAACTAGAGGCAGACTGGGGGCTCTCCAACTTTTCATAATCTGAGAAATTTCCTCCAGAACCTTCTTGCTGCCCAATCTCCTCTCCCTCACATTAGCCTTTCAGATTGGTCCCAGAAAAAAAAAAGACTTTAATCTTTTCTCTGAGAGTCTGGTTACTGGGCAGAATGTCCCAGAATGTCTGGCAATGACCTTGCCAGAGCCTTAGACATGCCATTCACTCATTCACTCATTCACTCATTCACTCACAGGGGCACAGGCCCTCAGCCTGCCTTCTGTGGGCCTTTTTTTTTTTTCAAGATAAGATCTTACTCTGTCACCAAGGCTGGAGTGCAGTGGCATGATCATAGCTCACTGCAGCCTTGAATTCCCAGGCTCAAGCGAGCCTCCTTCCTCAGCCTCCCTAGTAGCTGGGACTACAGGCATGTGCCACCACACCCAGCTAATTTTTTTTATCATTTGCAGAGACAGGGTCTTGTTATGTTGCCCGGGTTGGTCTCGAAATCCTGGCCTCAAGTGATCCTCCTGCCTTGGCCTCCCAAAGAGCTGGGATTACAGGCATGAGCCACCGTGCCTGGCCTCTGTGGGCTTTTCTATTATCTGAAGAAGGGGACAGGGTCACCACTCAAACACCTCTCAGCAGGGATGGCCTCAGGGCCTCTCTTCTGGATATTTGCCAGGCACAAAGCCTGCAACCTCCACCTGCTAGAAGGGTTGCCAATTTACCCAGATACCTGGGCTGTGGGCCCGGTGCCTGTGAGGCAGTGGCTGCCTCACCACTCCTGGGTGGGGAGGACACAGTGCAGCCAGCACCTCTCCCTGGGTGAGGGGAGGTGCCCAGCTCAGGGGCTTCTGGGCTCAGATTCCATCTCGGGTCCCACCTGCCTATGGCGCACGTTCTCTTGACAGGCTCAAAGCAGCTTCCTTGGGAGGGATAGGAGATATTTTTGCATTTAATCGTTTATAAGTAAACAATTTAAGGTTTAAGTAAACAACATAAGATTATTTATAAGTACTATAATAAAAAGTAGCCAGGCTTTGTGAAGTGCCAGTCATGGGCCACAGTACCTGGAGTTCTCCTAGCAACCCGGGACATAGAGATTGTTACCGGAGGAGACAGACGTTTCGACAGCTTGCCCACTGTGGCCGACAAGTGACCGAGCTTCGTCCTCAGCTCCCTTCCCTTCCCACCAGGGGGTGGGAAATGTCTTGTCTTCCGGAAGCCACCGGCACATGGAGGACAGGGAGGGGGTGCTTCCTTTGAAGGGCTCCAGCCCCGTCCCCTGACGCCACCCTCCCTGCTCCAGCCTGGCCCAGTCGCTGTGGGCCCTCTTCACCTCTTCTCTGGCCATCTCCCTGGTGTTCGCCGTCATCCCCTTCTGCCGCGATGTGAAGGTGCTGGCCTTGGTCATGGCGCTGGCCGGCCTGGCCATGGGCTGCATCGACACCGTGGCCAACATGCAGCTGGTGAGAATGTACCAGAAGGACTCGGCCGTCTTCCTGCAGGTGAGCCAGGCAGCAGGCGTGGGGAGCTCCTTGGGCGCATCCATCTCTCCCAGCCCCCTCCCCAGGCATTATTCCCCCCGGGCCTGGGTGGTGACTCACACAGAGCACTGGCATGTCTGCCCAGCATGACCACGTACCTGCTGGACCACGCTGGGCGGTCACGCAGTGCCTGTGGGCTTGGGGTTCCTCCCCTCTAAGCAGCCTGCATTGCAGGGCGTCACAGGAGCCTAAGCGCCCATGAGAGGAAGTTCTTTGTGAACTGGAAGCATGATGGGGGCGGGGCGGCTGTCCCCCCGCTTCCTTCCCCTCCCCGCCTCTCCTTGTCTCTTTTCTTCCTTCTCCCCCAGTCACCCAGGATTCCCATCCAGCCCTTCCCTTTGGGGAGCTAGCTGGCAGCGGCTAACGTGGGGAACAGCCCTAGTTGGGGGTGAAGATTGGGAAAGAGGAGAGACAGGGAGGGAACAGGTCACTGTCACCCAAGTCATCCCAGGCCATGAGGGTGGTTGACTTAGGTGACAGTCACCTTTCCCACCTCTCCAGCTTCCTGCCCGCTTTGCTCCCCACTCCGGGGCCAGGCAGGGTCTCCTGGATGGGGCCAAGGCGGGGTCGGGGGAGCTGGCCCGCTGCGGGCAGAAGGCCAGGCCACGGCTTCCTTGGACTGAAGACTGAGCCCCATGCCCCCTCCTCCCCCAGGTGCTGCATTTCTTCGTGGGCTTTGGTGCTCTGCTGAGCCCGCTCATCGCCGACCCCTTCCTGTCTGAGGCCAGCTGCTTGCCTGCCAATAGCACAGCCAACGCCACCTCCAGAAGCCACCTGTTCCACGCCTCCAGGATGCTGGGCCAGCACCACGCTGAGGCCAAGCCTTGGTCCAACCAGACACTGCCCGGGCTGTCCCTGAAGGACGGGGTGGGGACCCGAGTGTCCTATGCCTTCTGGATCATGGCCCTCATCAATGTGAGTGTCACGGGGCAGGCCGGGTGGGGAGGTAGTGGGCAATCCACACATCCCAGTCCACCTGGCGCCCAATGCAGTGCTGAGGTGTGCCATCCCGGAGGCAAAAGGATGGGCGAACTGACCCTCCCAGGGGTCACCTCTGAGACCCTTCAGTGACCTCTGTGATTGCAGTTCTCAAGGACGGGAGAGCGATGAGCAGGCCGAGCGCAGTGGAAATCAGGGCCAACTTTCAAGTCATCTGAGGCCCCGTGGGAAACCAGCTCTTTCCCTCCTAGGCCAGATGCAGTAGACCCTGCCCAGGCCGTGGCAGGAAATATTAGGCTCTTCTCCGGGGTCCTTCTTGCTGGTGGGATTCTCCTGTGCTCTGCTGCCGGGGGCTCCTGTGGAGGATGGGGAGATGGACGAGATGGCCTCCGAGGGGCCCTGCCTGCCAAGGCAGCCTGTGGTGGGAGCAGCGGAGAAACCACCTCACTCTGCGACGGGGTCCGATTCTGAGGCCCCTTCGTTTGCCCTGGTGCCAAGTCAGCACCGACTCTGGTCTCCGGCTGGAAACCTCCTCTGGTGCTCTGCAACCCAAGGTGGGCTCCCCCACGTTAGCCCAGGCTGGAGCCAGAGGGCCAGGTCGGGGGGACCCCCTTTCCCTACCCAGCTTGGCTTGGGAAGGACTATTGGCAACACCAGAGCATCCCTGGCCTCCCGGCTTGGGCGCAGTGTGGAGCTGGGGACGGGGAGTGTTCCAGGTGGCCACTGGCCTGTCTGTGGGACGGAGGCACCGTGCTGCTTGTGGCGGTGGCGTAGAGCCTCTCTTTGCACCAGGTGGACTTGTCAGCCCTGCAGGGGAGGCAGGCCGGACTCAGCTGCCCACCTGCTGCTGAGCCTGAGCGATGCCACACATAGCACTGAAAGGCGCCTCTGAGACCCCCAGTTCCATGAGCAGCGCAGCAGCAGTGGGGGCTGAGTGTCACACCGTTGCTGGCTCACGGCCCTGATGAGGGGCTAGTAGGAGGCAGAGCCCGGCTGGAAGCCCCGACTCCCAGCAAGACCAGCCACCTGCTACCCCAGCGTTGCTGCTCATTTTCCCTTTGTAAGTTTCCTCTTCCTGTTCTGGAGTCTTCACTGGGGGCTCAGAACGCACCTCTCCCTCTGCTCCCTCCCTTTTCTGCCTGAGCCCCTCCGTTGCTTTTGGAACAGGGCAGCCTTGGGCCCCACCCTCCCAGGGAGACCCCCCCCCCTCCCCAAGGAAAGGGGCACCATCAGTACAAGGGCAAGGCTGGGACTCTGGCCCAGGAAGCCAGAAGGTCCGGCTTAAGCCCGAGGCTCGTTCTGTCTTGCCCCACGAGGCGCAGACTGGAGGGACTTTGTTTGCTGCAGGATTTCCGGACTTTTTCTATTGGTTTGTGTCTGAAAATAAACAGTCCACCACAGAAGCAAATGCCCACACACGCACACACACACATGCACGCCCCACCTGGCCTTTTCTGACTTTCAAGGTGGGGCTGCCTTCCCTGAATGGGGTTTTTATAAAAATCGGGAGTGTTCCTGCGGCTATGCCAGCCAATCCTCTGAAGGCCTTCCCACGCCCACCTCCCTGGAAAGCCCCACCTGGGTGATCACACCTCTTCTACAGCTGTTTCCCTTGGCCTTTACCCAGGCTTCTGCCACTGCAGGCCTCTGGGTTTCCTGTTTGCCCAGAAGACTGGAGGGAGGGCTGTGTCTCCCCGGGGCCAGGACCCCCTTGGGGCAGGGGATGTGTCTCTCCATCGGGCACAACTGGTGGGCTTACTGCTGGCAGGAGCCATGTCTGACCCTGACTTATTTTTCAAGTGTGCAGAAAGGCTCCCAAGGTCACCACAGGGAGGTGTCAAGACAGGGGTGATTTTTTTGTCTTTCACTCTGTCGCGTGACTGGGGAAAATGCTGGTAAGAGCCAGCCTGCCTCCAGGAGGGAAGGAAGGGGCTCCCCCGGGGCAGTGCCAGACGGGTGCTGGCAGTCTCCTCGGCTGGCACCCTACCCTCCTGGCTTCTCCTGCCAGCCCGAAGGGGCCCATTATCTGGGCACTCTCACCAGCCTCCGGGAGACTTGCGAAGCTCCCTGGGCTTCCTCTCCTTCCTAAGCAAAGGGAACTGGGCTGAAGTTGCAGCAAGAAGGGCAGCAGTTAGACTTGCTGAAGTGCTTGCTGGCAGTGAGGGTGGTGAGACACAGGCAGCCACACCTGCGGGAGCTGGTGGCGGCTTCTCCAGGCAACGTCAGGAGCAGGAGACATTTCCCGTTGCTCTGGGGAGTTCAGGTGAAACCCAGGTGGCTTCACGTAAATAGCAGCGAACTGAACATGGGGCTTGTCTGTGAGTGGCGCTTGTAGACCTGCATTTCTCAGTCGAAAGGAGTCCACTTCTGTGTCTTCAAGCTTAGACATCAAGGCCCTGAGGGGGCCTCTGTCCCCTGCGAGGATAGAGCATCACCCAGGCAGGCCTGAGGGAGGGGGCTGGGAGAACCAGGACGCCGGGTTCCAGGCACTTCCACTCGCTGGGTCCCTAGTTTACCTCTCAGGTCTCTTGCAGTTCTACCAGGTTATGACTAAGTGATAACAGTGAACCTCGATTGTCTCATCTGGAAAATGGGGATAATAATCCCCCCTGCACATTTTATAGGGCTGTGATGGACAAAACCACAACTGACCTTCCAGCACGAAGGAGCGTGAGGTGCCGAGCTCCAGCACTGCTCGGGATAAGATGTTAGAAGCAAGTTTACCCCTGCACCTCTCCTGGGCCGGCAGAGGCCTGGTGTGACAAATATCTGTCTTTTGGGGGGAAACAGGTGTGGTTAAGGTTGGGCAGCAATTACAGCAACACCCCCCACCTCCAGTCAGGGCACCCGGCTTATGAGGTGGGGATGGGGCGGCTCTTAGCTGCGCGCCCTCGGAAGAGACCGGACCCAGGACCGTGCGGATGCCGTGTGCGCCGCACCGCCACGGGGAGGGCGCGCAGTGGGCCTGACCCCGTCTGCCTGCTCCCCAGCTGCCAGTGCCCCTGGCTGTGCTGTTTCTGCTGTCCAAGGAGCGGCTGCTGACCTGCTGCCCCCAGAGGACGCCCCTGCTCCTGTCCGCAGATGA
>RJWJ010037574.1:0-15479 GCA_004363605.1 Indri indri
CCAGAATATAGACGTTCCAGAAAAATAGAAAAGTTTTTTGTTTTCCTTCCAATGCAATAAGAGATTTAATTTCAGCACTTTCAGGCCCCTTTCCTATGTCAGGACACCCTGGAGCTGAACTGTACTTCAGATTAGCCCTTGTCTTCATTCAGCACCAGGGGTTATAGAGGGAAATGGCTTTTCTTGTGATCCACAGGGGTCTGCTGCCCTCGGATTGGAGAAACTGTGCTCCAGTCTCCTGCTGCCTTAGTTTCCACTCACAGCTGAAGGCCGCACCAGTGCCACCTCTGCTCACATGCTGTGCTCGAGTTCCGGGATTGTGCCCCTTCTCTCTGTGAAAAGGAGATACATCTCATCTCTTTGAAAAATGCCCCATCTATGCTTTTTCTTTGAGGAGAGGGGTTAATATTAAAAAATGAAACTGGGATTTCCGTGGGACAGATAATTGAATAAAGTTATATTTATAGTGGATCATGAATAAGGGCCAAAGAGGGTACAAAGGTTGATACAAGCCTTGCATTCTGGATTTGGTCACAAAATTGTTCATGCAATCCTCGATTTGGTGGGTAACCTGAGTCCCAGAGGCCATGATGCTTGGAAAAAAGTGAGCGTACATGGCATTCCTAGCAGATATATATATATATATATATTTGCATACATATATATATATTTATATGCCAATATATATATTTCTATATATATTCCAATATATATATTCGTATATATATTGCAATAGTTATGATTAAGATAAGGCCTCTGTCCTTGGCCGTGTGCAGCTCTAAGCCTGTGCTAAATGATGTACCCAGGGAAAATGAAAAGGACATTACCGCACAATGTACTGTCTCCCAGAACAGTATTCCCAAGGTAACTTCAGAAAAGGCTGCTATTCAGCCTGAGTTTAGTCTGCAGAAGCCTCGGAGGAGGGCCTGTTCAGAGGGCAGAACAGCACAAACCACGTATTTGGCTTGGCCCAGCTTCCTGGTCACAGCAGCCAGGCCTGCACCTGCATTAAGGAATCCGGGCTTCTAACAAATCTATTCGCCTTTTCAGTATGCCTTAAAAAGAAAAAGGAAAGTTGGAAAAACAAAACAAAACAAAAAAGCACAAACTATATTTTATTGTGGCTTTTTGGTTAGGGAGGGAAGGTGGAGGAGGAGGAGGAGGCAATTTGCAGCCACCCTCACAAGTCCTTTTGAAGTTCTCCAAATAAGGAGAAGTAACGCTAAGTCTTTATTTTTTTTCTAAAGCCCCATTTACATTATGATTAAATACCTTCCTTGGAGAAGCATAAAGAAAGTCGTTAATCTATATAGCTCTCCAAAGAATCAATACATTCAAAACTTTTGTAGGATTTGTTACACTCTATTTTGTTACAGTAGGCCAGCTCCTCTCTGTCTAGGCACATGGCTCTCCTTCCCTCCTCCTCCCCACCTCGTCCAAGAATGAAAATAAAGTAAAGGTCTTTCATGGTAAACAAAACCAGCTGATTCTTCACAGAGAACCCCTGAATAGCTGAAAAAGAAAAAAAAAAAAACTTACAATAAATGGTGCATTTTTTTCTCTGCTGGGTATAGTATTCAAGGATCAGGGCAGTATTCAAACAGAGGTCCATTTTTTGCTCAGCAAGAGAGTTTAGAAAAGAAGCGTGGAGTCCATTCAGAGCTCTCCCCCCTTCACAATCGAAGGGCTCTATGAAACCTATCTTCCATGCCTTGTCAGAGTGTTTCTGGGGACCAATTAGTGCTTTGTTGCACGGCTTCTTTGCTGAATCTTTGAGCAGAAAAAAAAAAAAAAAGCGCTCTTGAGTCTCCCCTTATTTTGACCATTTCAGTCATTACTCAGTGTAATAATTAATATGACAACTGGACGCTCGAGTTTGTATAGAAACACCTCAGCTCCGGGAGCGAGCGTGCAGTGGGTGGTAACGAGCCGCACATCAGCCCGAGAAGCCACACACACAAAAAAAGGGATGAATGGCGAGACAGAGAGAGAAGGAATAAAGATAAAATAGTTGGCACAACGCAGGGGAACATAAAACAGACTCTAACGGGGAGAGGGAGGGGGAAGGGGGGACAACTGGAAGGGGAGGAGGAAGAAAACCACCCTACGGAGGTTAACTTATTTTGAAACTGTTTTCCGAATAGAACCGTGGGCGTGAGCGGCCGGATTTCAGCCCATCATATTTTCCCCCAAGTTTGCGAACCCGCCTGGAACACGAGGTTGGGGAAGAGGCACGACCTGTAGGTTCTCCGCAGGGTCCTTCTGGAAGGTGCACCCAACACGCTACCCAGCCCAAGTTCCCAGCCCCTTGCTCCGTGTTGTGTTTGGCTTCTTCTTCCCTACCCCTCGCCCTCACCCCCCCCCCAAAATTCTGCACCCCTTCGCTCCAACTTTGGTCGTAGGAGTTGGCAGTGGAGAAGCTCGGGCGCAAGTGTAGACAAGCCGAGCCGGATGAGCGCTGCACTATCACCCTGGGGATGAATTTTGGTGAGAGGGCATTCCAGATAGACCCCAACAACTCTGCCACGCTGACTCTCGGAACAGCGCCCTCCGGGGCCCCAGAGGGGTCTCCCCAGTAGCGCGCAGCAAGGCAAGACGCTGCGCCCGGCTCTGCCGCCCACTAGCGCGCCCCGGGGTGGGGTTGGAACCCGCTCCGTGACGGCATAATAAATAATTAGAGGGTTTAAGCGTGTTAGCCACAGCTCATGCTAATGAGCCAGATAGGGGCTCATGCTAACCCGAAGTGACAGTTTGCATATAGGGGGGAAGAAAAAAAAGCCCTGCCATTTTCCCCCCACCTGATTGCTGCTTCTCAAATTCATACGTCGCCAAATCCCTTCCCCCATTCCCCTGATCTCCCTCTCTTCACAAGCGCCCCCCTTCAGCCACACAACACACATACTACCCCTTTTTGACCCTTTCTCTGCCTTTCACCCTGCAAGACCGTATTGTGACGTCACAAGACCCCCGGGTGCCTGTATCTGACCTGCGCGGAAAGTTCACTCTCAGCGCGCTCCAGCCAGTCTCAGCCCCCGAGAGGAGAGGGCTCTCGTGCTTCTCCTTACACACTGTGAAACGCACCAAGGCTCCCATCCACAAGGAAGGACTTTAAGGCTCAGGGTCAGGGGTTTCTGAGAGCTCGTGGGAGCTTGCACGCGCTTGGGTGCTCTCTGCGTTCAACAGGGCAAGGCGAGCTGCCGGCTGGGGCGAGGAACTCAGGCGGCTGGAGCCCGGGATCTCCCGAAACGCTCCTGCTGCAGCCGGAAAGCAGGGGCAGTTTACCGAAGTGACTGAGGTCAGTCGTGTGTCCCCATTGTGTGGCCACGTGTCCTGTGTCCATCACCACCTCCCCAAAGTCCAAGCTCAGCCCGACTCCTTGCGGTGCGGCCGGAGAATGCTCTGGCCTATAAATCAGCC
The DNA here is from genome assembly GCA_004363605.1 of Indri indri. Classification (NCBI taxonomy): domain Eukaryota; kingdom Metazoa; phylum Chordata; class Mammalia; order Primates; family Indriidae; genus Indri; species Indri indri. The sequence goes on from RJWJ010037574.1 coordinate 3,418, forward strand.
CCGTGGCTGGAGCTGTCTCCCCCTCAGGCAAACCTGGACGCTGGCCCCGCTGGCGAAGGGGAAAGTTTACTCCTAACAGTGTAACGAGGATGCAGCCGCAGCCTGGGCAATGTCTGCCAGGGAAAATGTGCCCCCCAAAGTTTGGCCAGTTGACTTTCTTCCCTCCTTACCATTCTTCCCTGGGCCTAGTATTTGCAGCACTAGCAGAGACTGGTAACTGCTTTTCAGCCCTTGTGGAGGGACTATGGGGGTGGGAAGAAAGAGAGTGATTTCTAATAGGTGGATATTCATTGACATGGAATCTTAAAGAGACAGCAACAAAGACAAGATTAAATGAGTTACCTTTTGTAAAATACTGATGACAGTGCCTGGCACATAGTAGACACTGGTATGTGTTAAATAAGTACCAGCATACTGAAATGCATAACAGGAGGTATATGCTATTCATTTAAGATGTTAGAAAATACCGTTTAGATCTAAACATGATCAAGGTTGATATACTTATTGATTCATCAAATAACTATGGAGCATAATCAGAGAGAAATAAGACACAATCATAGCTTTCAATAAACTTTGGTAGACAGAAAAGGAGGTGTTTAAGAAAAGAAAGTTCATTAAAACACGAAGTTGGGGGCAGCAACAGAGAACCTTCAGTCCCCAGGCTCCATTCTCTTTGGATTCCCACCCTCCCCCATCTGCCCGGCTACCCCCTAAAGAAATACACAATCTTGATAAAAGCAGTGGACTTGTTATGCAAACACATCCTAAAGTCATCTCTTCTCCAACCAGCTGGTGGCCCCCAAGCCGCTTCTGTATGACAATTCATGAGCAGACACTGATGAACTTAACACACACACACTCTCTACTTCGGCACACGTTGGTGTTAGGTGCAGTGAAAAGCCAAGTCACTTAAAGACACAGACTCCAGGAAGTTCTGGAACTTTCTAGCTCTGTGACCCATGGCAAGTTGCTCATCCTTTCTCAGGCTCTACAAAATGAGGAGGTTAAGATGCCTCACCTCTGATTCTGACTATATAGACAATACAGGCATGGCCACATAACCCTCTAGTGGCAACCACTCCTCTCTTTGAACAAACATTTTTGCTGTTCTTTTCCGCCAAAACCTTCACGGGACAGATGACGTCATCCTCAGCCTTCCAGACGTGAGATCAGTCCTTGCCGGTGCCAGGATTATGGCTCCTGGGAGAAAGAAGGTGGCATCATGTGGTCTGCATGCCTTTAGCCCTGGGGACCAGCGCAAGAGGTGGGCCATTGGCGCATCGGGATGCACTTGCAAAGGGACGAAATTCACCTCTGTCGCCAACAGCTTTGCTTGGGACGGTTTTTGGTCTGGGATTTGGGTCCCCGAGAAGCGGTCGAGCCTCATTTGCGACTTGTGTGGGTCGCTCGCCACCTGCTGGTGATTTCTCAAACTGCACCGGAGACTGTGAAAATTCTGCAATTGGATTCATTCAGCACCACTCAATTCGATTCTATTAATTCTTCTCCACACAGTTCAACCACAGAGCACTGACCTGCCTGTGTTACCCCACGATTCCCAAATTAGAGATAACTGAGATGCCTATTAATATGCAGATCCTGAAGCTTCATCCTAGACTTACCAAATCAGAATCTGGCTAATGGGCTCTTCTGACAAGCTATGTGGGAGTCCTTTTGGACACTGAAGATGGGGAACTATTTCTCTAGAGGTATTCAAGATGCTAAGACACAGTTTACGTTACGTGGACGTGTGAATAACTAATTTCTTCTGATAAAGAAGTTATGCTAGTCCTGTAAATATGCAGGGGAGGTCTTGGTGACTTAGAGGGAGAGAAGATTGGTAAGTTCCTGCAGAGATGCCCCTGACGAATGGTCAGAAACTTGCAGCGGGAAGAAAACGGCCTTGGGAACCACCTACCCAGCACCGAAGCCTTTCGCTTCTTTGACTTTCTCGAGGCTCTATCTTGGCTTTGTCTTTTCCAGCTCCAGCTTGGACATCAGCAGCTTCACCCTCTCACTCCTCCTCATCCTCACTTCTGCTCTTCCTCTCTCTGACCCTCTTCCCTGAGCTGTGTTTCTTCCCGATCTGGTCTCTCCCGGACTCAGGAAAGTTTTGTTGATTAGCCCATAACTTATAAAATGCTTACCTTTCTGTCCAAAGAAGAAGAAGAAAAGGAAGGAGGAGAAGGAGGAGGAGGAGGAAGAGGAGGAGGAGGAGGAGGAGGAGGAGGAATCCATTCCTGGACCTTGTGACCACCTTCAGCCCAAAGCCAAAATTTCTTAGAACAGTAGTCTGACAGTTCCATTTATTTTTCACTCATCCCTCTGGGGTGCCCGGATATTCGGTTAAACATTATTCTGAGTGTGTCTCTGAGGGTGTTTCCCTGCATGAGATTAACATTTGAATTGGTGGAATAAGTAAAGCAGCTGCCCTTCCCAATGTGGGGGGCCTCATCCGATCTGCCGAAGGACTGAAGAGAACCAAAGAGGATGAGTGCAGGAGAGCTTGCTCTCTGTGCCCGTCTCGCAGCAGGAGCATCAGTCTTCCCTGCCTTTGGGCACAGACTCCTGCTGGCATTGCAGACATTGGGCCTTCTCAGCCTCCATAAGCACATGAGCCGATTCCTCATAATATTAGTACATCTCCGTCTAATCTCCTATTGGTTCTGTTTCTCTGGAGAACCCAGACTAACACACTCACCCAGGACTCCATTTTTTAGATGTGCTGGATACTTCAGGCCCTACCTCGTGAGATTGCCTCAGTGCACTTGGCACTGTTCACCACTCATCTCCTCTTGAGGTTCTCTCCTCCTTTGGCTGCCATGGTTCTCATCCTTCTGGCCCTTCTTTTCTCTGATTCTTCTTTTCTCTAAAAACTTCGTTTTCAGTTTCTCACCCCCCAGTGTAAAGTCTCCATATGACGCATGTTGCCCTTTTTAGCTTCTGCCTCTTGCTGGTGACTCTCAAATTCTTCTTTCTAGCCTGGACCTCTCCGTGGGACCTCTCCGTGGGATCTGAGATCCCCTCCCCATGGGATCTCACTCATGTGACCAGCATCACTACTGGAATGTTCCATGGAAGTATCAAGTGCGACATATTTGAAAGTGGGCTCATCATGCTTACTCTCTCAAATCTTTCCCTCCTTTGGTGTTCTGTATTGCAGGGCTCAGTTAGCATCCACTCACACATTCAACCCCAAATCCTGGGGGTCATCCGACTCTCAGCCTCCATATCCTAGCTCACATGCCCACTCTGCAATCACCAAGTCTTAACAACTTTGTGTAGATAGATACTGTGTGTGTATAATGTAAACAAGTATATATACACATAAAATGCACAATTATATGTATTTAAAGCATTTCCCTCCTGTCTATCACTAACATCATTGCCTTATCTCAATATTCTCCCAGCTGGCCATCCCATGTCCAATTTCATCTCCCTCAAATACCTTCTCCTCGCTGCCACCAGAATGATCTAACTACATGACATAGTCGCATGTATGAAATGCATGGAAGTGTAAAGAAATGGCACTTTATATAATATCCCAGAGAAAATGCTCTTTTCAAAGTATAATATATCCCACTGCTCTTCTGCTCAAAACCATTCGATAGCCTCCCGTTGTTCTCAGGAGGAGAGCCCACTGCCCTTGAAGCTCCCTAAGAGTAGGGATTCTGCTTCACCTCCTTTCGAAGGCCCAGCCCTGGGCACGGTGTCTGGACTAAGGCAGGTGCTCAGTACACACCTGTTGAATGAATGCATGGACTTGTGGGGCCAAAGTTGTTTAGAGGGTGTAAGGTTTATGTATCTGTGATACAGAAAGTGCCATGCAAAACACTTTTAATTAATTTAGTGGACTCAGAAAAACAATCCTCCCCCTCCTGGCACGTCTGAGGCCTCATTTGCCACTTGGCATGGGCTCCCAGGGATCACCAGTGATCTTTCTATGTGAATATCGTCCTCGTCTCAAACAATCGGGTTTTCTCCCCAAGGAGTACTAGGAGCCTGGCGCATAGCAGGCACTTCATGAATGCTCACAATCGGAGTCGTGAGTATTTCCACAAATGTGTGAGAAGGGGCACAGTGAGGGGAGCAGGGGCCTTGTGTTGGTGAGTGCTAAGGGACTGGGTTGGTCAGGGCGGGCTGGGCTATGGGAAGCATCGAATGACAGAGAAATGGTTCAGGTATGATGGCCTGAGAGATTTTTAAACAGAGTGGTAACACCATTATATTCATGGAAGATAAGTCTGGAGCTATGGAAGAGGGATTACAGGGGACAGACTCTGACTACCTCAAACCCCTTTCTGAACATCACGTTTTCCTGAAATGCTTCAGCATGCCGGCCTCCATTTATTCTTTCCACAGATACTAGAACGTAAGCCCTGGGAGGGCAGGGACTGTGTCTGTTTCATTTACCAGTGGTTTTCAGTGTCCATACATGGCTTGCCACTTGATAGGAGCTCAATAACTATTACTGCATAAACATTTATTGGATACCTACTATATACGAAGCATGCGGTACGTTCCAGGGTGCAAACATTGAGAAAAGAGACATAGTCCCTGTTTTCAGGGAGTTTAAATAATATTTCTTTTTTGCAAGAGGGCAAGCAAAAAGGCGATTCTGAATGCAAAACCACCATGTCAACAGTGTGCTGAGAGAGACCACCAGTAGGGGCGGCAGACTCCCCTGGGGGAAGTGAAGCAAGGAAATTCAGGGGAGCAGCAATGAAAGAAGAGCTCCCGCACAGAAGTCATCAAAGCTTTGCTGTAGAAACAATTCATGAAACTTAGATCAGTCAGTGAAGATTAGTGCTATGTCTCTGTGAGGCTCAGGCTAGTCTTTCTACCTAAGAAATCTTCCCCTCCGCTTTTCTGCTTGGGTATCATCTTCTTTCCCTAACCATCGCTATCAACCCTGGAGCCAGCGGGGCACCTGCTGTGCCTCCCACAGTACTTGGCCTCTGCCCAGCCTAACACTTACCCGCCCTGCGGCCATTCTCCTCTCATAAACTTTAAGTTGGGTGTGAACAGGGCACTTTCTTGTATGGTTCACATAGTTCCTGTGTGGGGGAATATTGGAATTTTGAGAAGCTGAGGCTTATAAAATTTTGGATCTCTATTTAAGGAAAGGAATACAAAATTTTAAATTTAAAATTAGGTAGGAAATGAATATGTCTTTAGAACAGAAATCCCAGGAAATTACACAATATTAAAAGCTGGAAAAATGCCATAAATTCCAGAAAAATGAACAATATTTTTATTAATTAATTGCCTAATAAACTTCTACAGTAACTTTTTCTACGTTCTTTGGTGCCTCTTTGTTCATTTGATAATCTTTACTCTCATCTTTATACTGAATGAAAAGATAATTCATTTTTTTCCATAACATATGATTGAAATTTTTTATTATTGATAGTATGGATGCTTAAGGCATATCACACTTCACACACAAATATACCAGAACTAGTAGTTGTAGAACTACTATATATTTGTGCCATACAAACCCAGGAGTTCTGATAAGTTGATTCCACACAATTCTCATCAAAAAAGGAAAAAAATTAGTATGTGCTTATAATTGTTTATGTTTGATCGTCAAATATATTCCTGACAGGGAGAGAAATTCTGTTTAGACCAGGGATTGGAGAGAACTAGACACCATAGAATATGCTCGTAAAATGTCTACTCAAGACCCTAAGACCCAGGAACTCAGCACAGTGGACAGCAGGAGTGTTCCCAGAACCTCGTCTTCCACCTCAACCACCAGGAAAACAATGCTCTGTGAAAGTGGCTGCAAATGATGTCAATATATCCACTACCTGCACACTAAATGTATCTCCATTTTAGCTTCTTCTTGTCTGGAACTTGAAAATATCTGTGGCCGCTGCACGTGGGAAGTGTGGTGGAAAGGATGTCAAAGTGGAAAGAGATGGCAGTCGTACCTGATTGTGGTTTAACTATGGTACTTTGGCAAATTTTACAAAACTGGATGACCATATATAACCAGCTAAACCCATTTCTAGGGTCCCTCTAAGAGCCTTGGAGCCCAAGTACATGCAGGACCCTCAAGTTTAAGCTTCATTAGCTCCACGATGAATCTGCCTCTGGGGCCTGTGAGTAGGCGGTAAACCCATATTGAATGAATAAATGAATAGCGGAAATAAAGGAAAAAGGGCATGGAATTTGGTCTCGGATGGCCTGTGTGATTTTGGACAAATCACTTAACTACTCAGTGTTTATTTCCTCATTTTCAAAATGAGAATAACAATCTATACTTTTACAGATAATGTATTTGAAAATATTCTGTAAATCGAAAAGCAAAATACAAATAGAAAAATTGTTTTCGGAAATACAAGACATAAAGGAAAGTCTAGGTTCTCCTCCCCTAACTTAATATCTCAATGAGTCCTAGTTCCACAGGAATCTTCTCAGTGATTAGCCTGTAGAGACCAGGTCAAATGGATCTCTTTGGCCCTTCCAGAGCAGGGACGGAGCCATAGCCGAGGATAGCATCGTCTCCATCTACTTAGGGGTCATCACAGACCTGTTTCATGTGCTTGCCCACCATATCTAAACTGACTCCTTTTTTCAACCTTCTAAATTTTTGTCAAATCTATCTCATTTTCTTCATCTCCACTCTCAGTACCACTTTAGTCCAAGGTGTCACGGCCACTTCTCACCTGGACAACTACGGTCGCCTCTTAACTGCTCTTGTTCCCCTCCACTGCACTTTCCACACAACGGCCAGTGGTCTTGTCAAAACACACATCTCAAAGAGCCACCCTCTGGCCATGTACTTCAGTGGCTTCTAACTCTTTTAGGATGAAGATGAAAACCCATGGTTTATGTGTCAACCCTGCATGGGGTGGCTCTCCCCAGATCTCCAGCTGCATCTTTAACCATGTCCGACATCGTTTCCACCACACAACCTCTGCTCATGCTGATCCCCCTGCCTGTAAGTTTCCAGAAGGTCCTAGGTTCTTCTCTTGTCCTTTCATCTAGATATTTTCTACTCCACATCCTTAGATTAAGAAAACTTCCTGGGGAATAATTCTTGGAGCATCAAGTACATCTCCTTCACAGCTCTTGTTATGATTATAAATTTGAATTTATTCTTGTGATTTTATTAATGTTCATTTCCTAAAAGAAACATAAACTCGGGGGGTGGGGGCAGTTGTATGCCTGGAATCTGGAGCAGTGGTTATCTTATAGCGAGAGCTGAATAAATATTTTTAGATCGTATGGATGAATCTCACTCATTTCTGTTAATAGTTCCCCAAGTGTCTCCTTAAAACTTTGGAGTTCAGCCAGGTTTCCCCCCAGTGACACAGACACAGAGGAATGAGAGAAAGAATCATACCGAAGATCAAGTCTCTGTCTTACCAAGAAACTGAGCACCCCATGGTCTGGTGGACTGAGTGCCTTAGTATATGCGTCTCCCAGAATTTTTGCTAGATGAGTAATGACTGCAGTACAAAGACTCAAGCTTTCAAATGGTCAAACCTACCAAGTCCCTGCAGAGGCCAGGGGTTTCTGAGTGTTCGAATTACTCTCCTCTTCTATTAAGCACTTTATTTCCCTTGAGAGACAACGGGAAAGAACAATGGGGACTTCTTCCAGCCCTGACATCATCTCAGATCTTTGGATTTTTATCCCACAAGATCACAATATCTCAGACTCCTCATATGTACAAGGGGAATACTAGAAACATATCTCATTGGACTCTAGAAAGCATTAAGGAAGATAAGCTCTGGAATGTGCCTGGTACTGAATATATATTTAAGTGCTGAATTAATTTTTATTTTTTTCTCTTCCCAGAGAGAATGAAGTAGAATAAAGCTGAGAGGTATTTCATTTATCTCAAACTAGAAACCTAACATAGCTTTGGGCAACTTCTCTAAACAAACTACTTTTTTTTCTTTACAACTTTCCTTCCTTATAGAAGTGTAAATGGAAAAGTATAAATATGACAAACAAAATATCACTCTTAATCCCACGATCTAGACAAAATGCCTCTTCCTGGGTTGGTTTCTTTTTTTCTTTCTTTCTTTTTCCTTTTTTTTTTTTTTTTTTTTTTTTTTTTTTTTTTTTTTTTTTTTTTTTTTTTTTTTTTTTTTTTTTTTTGTGTGTGTGTGTGTATGTTTCTTGAGGTATTTACATAATGGAGAATACAAGGCTTTACATCTTGCTTTTATCAGTAACTAATTGTGTTGATTTTAAGATATCACACTTTCTTACAATTTTTAAAATAATTTTCATAGCTGCATCTATTATGTGAATGAATTTAGTTATTTTCTTATTGTTGAAGATTTCATTTCTCCCCACACATTTTAGAATAATCTTGCCCCAAACTCTTTTGTGTATATTTTTCTACATTTCTGATTATGCTGATAAGAATGGAGTGCTTAATATGCTTCAGGCACTGGGCTTAGTCCCGGGAATTTAGAAATACTAAGATACGGTCTCTGGTCTAGGAGAGGAGATAGAAGAGTGAAAATAAGACCACAGGGGAGTTTGTGAGTTTATGGTGGAAATTTCAAGGCACTCTCTGAGTCAAGGAGGGGTGGCCACCTCTGAGTAGGAGCACTGAGTCAGAGAAAGCTTTTTGGAAGTGGTGGCACTTGAGTGACCAATTGAGTACCAACCCTTCCTCCCAAGCTTGTCCATTGTGGCAGCCTTCCCCTAGCTTTGACCGCAGATTTTTCTTCAGACCAAACGTCACACTGCTCTGCTTAGATTTGATATCCCCTGCTGTGTTAACCACTGGCTGAGCCTCCTATTAATAAGTATCTTCAACTCCTAGTGACATTGTTCCCCTGCCCTCTGAGGCATCTGACTTCAATCCAGCCCTACTTGTGACTTTGCTGCCATAGTTATAGTTGGTGGGGTGGTGGTACATGTTTAGCAACCCACCCACTCTGCCCAACCAAGACAAACAAAAAGCATTTGCTGGTTTCCATGCTGTGAGTAGTCACACTGTGATGATGTCACTGAACACAGAATTGGGAGGAGATATGCCGTGGCATGTTGTTATGCAGTATTTCTACCACACAGATATAATGGACATAAAATGACTTTAACAGCATAGATAGTAATAAAATGCAGTAAAATACTTGGAAGAAATGGGTTTTCAGTATTTATTACCTTCATGTTTTAATATAACTTATTTAATTGCAAGTTTACATAATTTTGTTTTTAACTGTGGTTGTGTTCAGCAACATGCTCATGAAATTACTCAATAATAATCTCTGGAGGGTCTGTATGAGCTGTCTTTAGCTCACCACCGGTTATGATGAATTAGTCCCCTGCTCACCTTTCCAAACTGAGCTCACACTTCTCTCCTCTTCATTCTCTCTACTTCAGCCACAACTGGCCGATGTATGTTCCTCGAAAAAGTCCCACTTGCTCATATTTTAAATATTTTGTACAGGTGTTCCCTCTACCAGAAACCCTCTTCCCCGAGTTATTTGTATTTGGCAGCTTCCTATAATTCGGTTCACAGCTCAAATGTCACCTTGTTGAATAGATCTTCCCTCAGCACCTAACTTAAACCAGCCCCCTCAAAACTGTCAGTGTCTTACCATTTTTTAAAACTTTATGTCTAAGTCATTGTAAGTACTGAGTTTATCTTGCCATTTTTCATCTGTTTGTTTAATGTTCATGTCCCCTAACAGAATGTGAAATCACTGTGAGTAGTAACCTTGGCTGTCCTGTTCATTGTGTCTACAACAGTGCCTGCCACATACTACATCTTCAACAATTATTTATTGAATGAATGAGTGCATGAATGACAACACTCAGTGATCTCACTCTGTTGTTGCCCAGAGGGATGCTAATGCAGTAGCTCCAGAGTCTTGAGTCTATACACACACACACACACACACACACACACACACACACACACACACACACATATTAATAGACCTTAGATCAAATGCACTTAATTTACTAACCGATTTTATTATGACCCAATGTAATGTCTAAGTTCTGCTAAGAATTCCTGGAATAGCCTGCCTGAAATCTTATTTTGAGAAAAACCATGGCTTCATACCTTAATGACATTGAGTTTGTGTGGCCATTGGCTGATAGTAATCTTAAGATTTCTGGGTTGTCTGTGGAAAAAATTAGCCTAAAAAGAAGGGTGCCATGGAAATGAGGTTCTGAAGATGCTCATGAACCAGGCTGACTTTGTAGGGCGGGGCTTTCCTTAGTTTCTGCAATGATACATTACATCGTTCTCCTGCAACAATGTCTAAACCAGCAATCTAAGGCTGCTAGAGTGATGCTTCATAGTCTCAACAACCAGGATCCTTTTATCTTGATCTCCTTCACTCTCTTTTTGCTCTGGAAAGCATGGCTCCCATTCCTAAATATACCTCGTAATCCAATCAGGCTGCTCCTGCTCCAATCCATATTTCTGCATCCCAACCTGTAAGAAGGAGAAGATGGGAGGAGAAGCACATGCCTCCTTTAAAGGGCACTTCTTAGGTGGTGGGCAGACTACTTCTTCTTGGATTTCTTTGGTCAAATATTAGATATGTAGCTACACTCAACTGCAAAGAATGATGGGAAAAGCAGTTATTATTCTTTGAAGCCTTGAACATAGCTAACATTCAAAGTTTCTATTTCCATGAGACAGAAGGAAAGGAAATTGGCCAACTAGCTGTATATGCCATAGCCCCTTTTCTTCCCTGTCAAGTGGTCAAGCAGCTCTTAGACATCAGTATAACTTCCAGGCAGACTTTCCACACTTCCATGACGTTGGCTAGTAAGTGAGCAATGAGCCTCAGTGGATTTAGACAGTTTATTTCTCAGGGCACCATAGGCAACACAAATTTCATGTTTTCCTTGATTCCTGTTGTCCCCCAAATCCCATGAGTGTCAATACAAACTGGATCCAGATGGATACTGGGCACACAGTGGGTCTGTTTCACAGCTGGGGAACACTGAGCTTAAGACACTCTCATCTTATATAGGGTTAAAAATAGCCAACTACCATTATATATATATCGTATATATAAATATATGATATATATAATCTCCAAGAAATATATATACACACACACACGCACACACACACACACACACACACGCTCACACAAGAAATAAAGAATACCTACTCTTTGCTAGCATACAGTATCACTTATAAAAATAGGTCATATGTTCTTGGCCACAAAGAAATCTTCAATAAATGCCAAAGAATCAAAATAAAGATTGAACTCTTTAACCATGATGTAATACAGTTAGAGATAAAAAGGAAAGGTAAAAATATCCCAAGTACCTTGAATTAAAACAATATAGTCCTAAAAACTCTTGGATTATTGAGAAAATTATATTCAAAAGTTAGAATGGAGCAATAGCGAAAACATTAAATGTACCAAAGTAATGGAACACAACTAAAATAGTGCTTAGAAATATGTCATTTTCAATGTACTTATTGGGAAACAAACAAGTTGAAAACAAATGAGCTAAGTGTTCAACTCAAGAAGTTGGGAAAAACCTAACAAAGCAAACTCAAACAAGGAAATATTAAAGAAAAGTCGGGAAAAATCAGTAAAATATAACACAACACAAACTTTAGAGAAGATAAGCTTTATAATTGCTGATTCTTAATGGAAAAACATCTGGCAAGATGAGAGATGGTGTAAATAAACAACAGAACAAAAAAGAAAAAAAAAACAAATACAGACACAATAGAGCTTTAAAAAATAAAAATGTTATGAACTTTTTTTAATGATTTTTTTTATTTCAGGATATTATGGGGATACAGATGTTTAGGTTACATATGTTGCCCTTGCCCCCCGCCCCAAGTCCGAGTTTCAATTGCATCCGTCCTTCGGATGGTGAGCATTGCACTCTTTGTGTATGCGTATACCCGTCCCCTCCTTCCCCCTCCCCCCTGCCCGACATCCAATAGATGTTATTCTTATATGTGCACTTATGTGTTGATCAGTTAATGCTAATTTGATAGTGAGTACATGTGGTGCTCGTTTTTCATTCTTGGGATACTCACTTAGTAGAATGGGTTCCAGCTCTATCCAGGAGAATACAAGAGGTGCTACATCACC
>RJWJ010037575.1:0-15460 GCA_004363605.1 Indri indri
GGTAGATTGAATTTCCTGAATTCACCTCATTGATAAGGAGCAGAGCTGAGATTACAGCCCAAATTTTTGAACTCTAAAGCCTTTGCTTTTAACCTATTCACTACGGTATGTATCTACTACAAAGGAAACAGCATGTTAATGCAATTTTATACATTATATTTAGAAAAATGGCTAGAGGGACTTTTTCCATCACATTATAAGTACATAAAGTTTAATATTTTCAGGTAAATTGTTTAGAAAATGAGGGTTATTACTCTCACCACATTCTCATTTTTTCTATTTTTCATTTAAATTATAGTATAATGTGATATATGATTTTAGAATAAGAGAAACAATAGAATGATGTGTAAATAAAAATTTACTTTTCTCTCTCTTATCTTCCGCTGCATGCCCTATGCCAACAATGTAGAGTTAGCCAAGGTTAATAGTCTGGTGTGTAATTCTCTCCACTTTCTATTTGTTCTCATTGACTTATACAAGTACAAATACATGCAATGGAGAACATGGTCTATATAATACTCAGAGTTTCTTTTTTTTATTTTTCACATAGTATAGAGTGGATATTACCAAAAAATAATTGTACATCATATGAACATATATATAAAATTTTAAATATAATTTACATAAAACATATAGAGAATCAGTGCATTTTTTATATCCATCTGAACTTTTCCTGCTGAAGTGACTGCCCACAAGTTCCAGCCATCAAAAATGACATATTTTAAAATTTACACAAGCCCATTGCATAACAAAGGTTTCTGATAAATTTCTATGTTCATTTATTCTTAGAAATGAAACATAAAAACTCGTCATATCAGATACAAAAGGAGATTTTCTGCACATTCTACAGAAATAGAATGTATCCATCAAAACTCAAGTCATACTTAACAGTGTAAAATTAAATGACACTATTTATTTATTTATTTATTTATTTATTTATTTATTTATTTATTTATTTTGAGACAGAGTCTCAATCTGTTGCCCGGGCTAGAGTGCCGTGGTGTCAGCCTAGCTCACAGCAACCTCACACTCCTGGGATCGAGCAATCCTACTGCCTCAGCCTCCCGAGTAGCTGGGACTACAGACATGCACCACCATGCCCGGCTAATTTTTTCTATATATATTTTTAGTTGTCCAAATAATTTCTTTCTATTTTTTTAGTAGAGACGGGGTCTCGCTCTTGCTCAGGCTGGTCTCGAACTCCTGACCTTGAGCGATCCACCCTCCTCGGCCCTCAGAGTGCTAGGATTACAGGCGTGAGCCACCACGCCCAGCCTAAATGACGCTATTTAAAATGACAAAAAAGAAACAACGATGCTTGCTAAAATAATGTCTGTCTAGTTATACCCTGTTGTTCAAAGGCAATATATTAAGATATTGACTTTAGAAAGTGAAAAGAATCACATTATTTGTAGACAATATGATTATCTACATAGAAAACTCTGGAGAATTATCAAAGAAATTATTTGAATTAATAAGATGTCACCAAAGCTGCTGGATATAAGATCAACATACATAATTCAATTCCACTCCAATATAACAGCGACCAACTGATAGAAATAAGTATTTTAAGAAAAGAGTAATAACAAAACTATAAGAAACCTACCAAATATCACTTATTTTATTTACTTATTTTTTTAGAGACAGGATTTCACTCTGTTGCCCAGGCTGCAGTCCAGTGGTGCAATCATAGCTCTTATTGTAACATCAAATTCCTGGGCTCCAGCGATCCTCCAGTCTCAGCCTCCTGAGTAGCTGAGACTACAGGCATATGCCATCACACTGGGCTAGTGGCTAATTTTTTTAGGTTTTATAAAGATGAATTCTCATTATGTTGCCCAGACTAGTCTCAAACTCCTGGCCTCAAGTGAAACATCCTCCTAAAGTGCTGGGATTACCTGTGTAAGCCACTGTGCCCAGACAAGATCCCTTTATTAAATACATGACCACATATGCTCTGCAGAGTCTTGTCAACTATCCAGCTTATAAAATAAATGTAATCGATATCGTTTGCAGTATTTTAAAACTGATTTCTCTCCCTATAATGTAAAAATGACTTAGACTCTGTTTGGATAAAAGAAAGATGAAGAAAGGGGTGGGGTGAGGAACCGCTGTTGCCAAGTTGAATTCCTGGTCATGCCTGGGATGAGGTAGTGCTCTAATCATTAAGGGGAATAAAAACATACCAAGGAGACCTGGACTTGGAAGATGAAAGGTAGGGAAAATCAATAAATGAATCAAAAAGAAAATCATATGGAATGTAAGTTCAACCAAGAATGTAGTGCCTTGAATGTTTTTGCTTGTTTTAGCAAAAATGAAAATAAATGGGAAACATTTCAAGGCTGTTAGAACTCCCAAGATATGGATGGTATTTCAGCTTGTAAATGGAAGGACATAACATGAAAAAGGAGTTAAGCAGACACCTGTTTTTACTGGAACATGGTCCATATCGTAAAAATAATCAGCAAAAGATTATATAAGCCACAAGAAAAAAATCAATAGACTATCAAAACATAGGAGTATTCACTAAGGCAGTTATGGTTTTATTCTTACCCTTACTCAACTGTATTACTGGAATGAATGTGATGTCTGAATGTGAGGCATTCCTCTTACCCAAATTATGGAGGAATAGATTGCATGCACATCTATTCTCATCACTGCTTTAATTTGCTATGTGAAATAATAAATTATCTAAGGCAAATCAACTTGTTAATTTAAAAGTATGCAGGAAAGTTGGAAAGCAGTAAGAAATTCTAGTATTAATAATTTTTTAGACACGTGTACTGGTATCCACAATACTCTGGTTAAATACTCTATATGGCCTGGGAGAAAAGCTGATGGATTCTGCAGATAGGCTCTAGGTTATAAGGATCTTAATAAAATGATACTTACTCACATTTTCACCTGTGTCCTATATGGTATTAACAATTTAAGCTGTGTAACCATCTAAGGGAGATTAGCATTATTTGAGTAATATTTTTAATGCTTTCTTTTCCCTTCTATTTTGGAATAACATCAAAGCCAATTTACATTCACATGGGTTGGGCTTCAACACAGAATTACTGTTTTTTTCACAAGGATATTTGAATTTTATAGGTTATTGTCACAACCTGGTAAGAACACACTTAGATTTGATTCCATGGAAAAGAATTTATTCATTATTCTTATGATATAACGTTCATATTTCAATCTGAAGACAAAGCTAAGGCTGAATTACAAATGCTTATAAATCATAAGACTTCTTAGAAGATGGCTGCTTAAACCAATAAAATGCAAAGCAAAGTAAAAATGGCTCCAAGTAAAAATTTAGACATATTTTGAAGGGTGATTTTTGGCTGTTACTATGCCTTAGGTGAAATTGCTTATATAGCATTACAGGAGAAATAAAAAATTTTGAGACCTGAAATAGCCATGTTTCGGTTATGTCAGAATATCATCCTTCCAGGCAGGAAATGCTCAGAAGAGTTCACTCATTAAATGGAAATGGTGTGGACTTATTATGAATATCTGTCACCTACAAACAGGCAGATGATACATTCTTTTGGTTTTAAATTATATTCTATAGGTGAATGGGAGTCTTTATAGAATCAGTTATTGGAAAATACTAAATGAGCAGCATGGTTTGCACATAGTAGCTCAAGACTGAAAGACCAGCACGATATCTAAAAAGCAGCTACATTTGACTGGAGGATGGCTGCTCTTTGACTCAATATGGAAAAAGATAAACCTGCTCAGTGGGAAAATGTAAAATATGTCTTCCTCCTGGCACTGTAGAAACTAGACAGTAACAATAATGATATAAATTTTTACAGATTTTTGAAGTAAACAATGGACTAACAATATTGTCTGGAAAAGATCTCAGGTAACTGGTAGAAAAAGGCAACACTAATATAGAACCCTATGTTATGAAAATCTAAGCATTCTGATGGGAGAGAGAACATAAAAGCAGAGTGAGAGGAGAAAACAAAAGTGGAGCATGCATGTGTACATCAAAAGAACAGTATTTCAAATTATGAATATGACTGGAGCCATCGAGAATGTGCCCTTTTTAAAATTTGGTTCTTGGAAGTGGCCGCTTGAGTGCATGGGGTGAGTAGCCTTAGCCATGGAGGCATTCAGGCAATGCAATGATAAGCAGGAAAACACAAAAAAAGCAAATAAGCATGTATCCCATCATCATAGAAGCTTAACATGTGACTAACATTTCTATTGTCAATAAAAAAAAAAAATTAGAGAATAAACACAGCCATAGGCTGTCTACCATAGTGGTTGGGACGACCCCAAGTTGGTAGTTGGATTACATTGGCCCATGGTGGTTCCACTTGGTTACAGGTGGATCTTGAGTGTGATAGATACTCATTCTGGATTTTTATTTGTATATCTAATAACTGAAACAAATGCTTTCAACAGAAATAGATAATTAGAGCAGAAATATTTCACTTTAAATCATATATCATATGATAAACAAACTCATTTTATAGCAAATGCAGTTCACCAATGGACTGAGAAGCATCATTTACCATGAACTAAATATCACAAAGTAGTGCACTGATTGAATATTGGTATAGGCAATTGTAACATCCACTTATTAAATGAGGGTGGGGGGAGAGAAGGAGTAACTTTTAAAATGAAGGGATGTCTTGGTTTGCATATTTAAATAAATGAGTGTCAAGACTTAACATATGCCTTAGTGAAAGGTGATCAGCTTTGGATAGATTGTTAAGTTACTGTGGAGAAAGTAGAGTGGAGGGTCCCACAGCAGTGGGGAACCTTTTAAAGGCCACACTTAAGGATCCAGAAGGCCACAGGTTCTCCACATCTGGTGGAGGATGACAGAGGAACTTATATAAATTTCTTTGCTACATCTATTTTTTTTTCTGCTTGATTATGTGATGGCAGGACTTGGATTGCATTTATGATTTAGAAAGAAAAGATAAATCACTATCATGAGACCATGACAATATCTCTCAATGCAGTCAGTTCTCCAATTCTGCATTCAGTGTCCTTAGATTCAACCAACCACAGATCAAAAACATTTGAAAAAAGAAAAAAAACACAAAATAACAATACAACAATAAATATGCATATATATAAAAATAATACAGTGTAACAACTATTTTACATAGCATTTGCATTGTATTAGGTATTATAAATAATCTATAGATGATTTAAAGTATACGGGAAGATGTGCATAGGTTGCATGCAAATACTATACTACTTTATTTAAGGGACTTGAGCATCCATGGATTTTGGTGTCTGTAGGGGTCCTTGAACCAATTCCCCACAGACACTTAGGGGTAGTTGTATTATTCTGAATTCCTAAAGGAATGATGGGGTATGCTGGGTTTTTTTCATTTGTATAAACTTGGATTAGAAATGTTTGCGTCTCTCCTGCCCTTGGATGACTGCCTTACAAGCTTGTATTTTTCTAATTTAGCCTTTGTGTCTGGCAATGGATGAAGTGGAGGCATTGGGCAGACTCATACTGCTGTCAGGTGTCAACCTAAAGAAAAAATAAGAGAAAAATATTTCCTAATATAATGATTTTATTTGGGAGTAAGCAGAGAGGATTATAATTTGGAAAGCACCACTATGGTAAACCACAGGTACATCTGAACAGGGGAAGGTAAACAGAAGCTTTTATTGGCAAAAAGAAGATCATGTAAACTACTTGGAAACAAAGTTGATTGGTTCCACAGGTTCAAAGCCTGAGCTGTGGTCAGTTCGTTGGTAGAGGTTCTGTTACGGAGCAAATATTCTTTCAAGAGCATCATATCTGAATTGCTGCAGGCTTAAAGAAGAAATTTCCTGTGGGGTTATTTTAGGAAGTACTTGAAATAATCCTTGCTTTAGACACGCAAGCGTGAACTTTCCTTTTTTATGCTTTCCTGGCTCCAACATGTTTGGTTCTGACAACAGTGATTTCATCCTGGTATTGGAAAATTTCACACAGGTCTATTGGTAAACCTGCTAGCTGAACCTTACAGTCTTACTCTTAGGTGGAGGGTCTGGGTTAAAATTTTTGAAAAATAGAAAGAAGAGAAAGTAATTGCTGATTGAAAGGGAGCCAGTAAGTTAATAATACTAAAATGAAAATCCAACAAAATCTTGGTAAATCATGAAAGGTTGAGAGCAACAGAATGATATATCTTAGTTATATATTACAGATACTCCTTTTAAAAGTAAGATATAATTATTGCCCAATGAATGTACACAAAGGACAGTATGTTTGGTGGATAAACAAATATTGGCCAAAACATTCTAAAATAACCACTGATACAGTTAACACAAGTGTAGGGGTCTTAGCACAAGCAGAAATTACGTTTAATGAGAAGATCCATATTAATTATTATCCTGCATTTGACACTAAGAAGAGATATTAATTTAGGAGAAAGGGAAAGGAAGGCAAAAGCTTGGACATACAAGACAGCTTTAGAAATTCATAAGACAAATTCAAAAGATATTTACACAATACACTAGGGAACAAAGATGGGGGAGAACATGTACTCTGCTCCAGGAGGATTCGTTGAGCAAGCTCCTTAGATATCCACAGAGGTATCTCAAGGACAACTGCCTCAGGTCTTGGCAGTGTAAACACAAGAAATAAACTCATGTTATATTTACAATCCCATAGCTTCAAGGAATTCATAAATGTATAATGTAATTTGCATAGGTGCTCTCTGACTGCCAGATCCCTATATATAAACAAAAAATAAATATACACAATAATGCAGTTACTAGGAATGGGAATCTGTTCAACTTGACTCAAATTTTACCAGTAAATGAAAAATAGAAATTATTTAAGGAAAAGTTTTTTTGGAAATCCTTATCAGAATAACCTTGTAATGTGAAACAGAGTTGTGGTCAACAGAATAATAGTCCCTTCCAATCCTTGAAACTTGTGAATGTTTCCTTACGTGGAAAAAGGGACTTTGTAGAAGTGATAAAGGATACAAACTTTGAGATGTTGCTATTATCCTGGATTCTCTGAGTGGAAACAATCTAGTCTTTAAAAGGAAAGAAGTTTTCCTGGTGGGATCAGAGAGAGAAGAGACTGAAGAATGAGAAGAAATCTGCAGCATGAGAGAGACATAACCTGCTATTATTGACTTCGAAGCTGGAAGAAGACCAGGAGCCAAGGAATGTAGGTGGCCTCTGGAAGTAGGAATGGCCCTCAGCTGACAGTCAACAAAAAATCAGAATCTTAGTTTTACAACCAAAAGGAGCTTGATTCTGCCAGTTAACCCAAATTAGCATGGAAACAGATTCTCACACAGAGCTTCCTTGAAGGCACACAGCTCTCCCAACAAGCCCAGTTAAACTTGTGCCAGACAGAACTTTAAGAGGATAGACTTGTTTTAAGCTACTAAGTGTGTGATAATTTTTTTACCTCAAAATCAAAACTAATACAAATGTTCCAACAAGACACATAGAGTTAAGAATTACCAGAGATTTAGCCATTCATATAAATCACTAGATATCAGTCAATAACATTTTTTACATGCACAGGGACTGCTTTGTTGAGTAGGTCAAGGAAATATCAATGTAATTTCATTTTAGTGAGTTTATAATGATCCTAGTCTAACTCACAACACATCTGCTATTTGGCATAATATTTGCTCAATAGCTAAAATTGATTTGGTTAGTTTTAATAAAAATCTTCTATAATGCTGATTTCAATGATCAGTTGCCTTGAATTTAAAACCCCAGAAGATGTTCTTTTGGTAAAAGATAATTAGAGAAAGCAGATTTTGTTAATAATCAGTTAATTGTTGTAGTGAATAAATTTATTGATACCTTTTATAAAAGTTTAACTTTTTGTAACGGAGGAAGTATTACCTGTTCATCTTAGGGATGTCAAGTTTGATACCTGATTATGAATACATATGTGATGGATTATACAGTAAACTGAAATATTTCTTTAAAGTTGCTCCTAAGTCAGATTGGATACTAAAAGTAATTAGTATTTTGGTGTCTGTGTTTTTTTTCTTTACTATAAATGATGCAAAGGAAGCAGAAAACAGAATGCTATTGGGTGATTTAAAATCAAACAAGAGTTAGGAGCGTGTCCTCTTTTAAAACAAGTTAACTCAAAAATGGACTGGGATGGATCTTGTTTTCAGGGATGCCTGGAAGTCCAGTACTTACCTATGGCCAACCTAAAACAACATGGGCTAGTTAGTAATTTATCATGTCCTAGTTAAAGTTTGAAACTCCCTAGATGGCACCCATGGGCAGCTTGTTTACAATATTTGGTGATCTTACACTTGTTTTAAGTGATTGCATAATCTGGCAAGGCTGTATGAGCAGTGGAACATAAATGATTCCACTGTAAACCATCACAAACTATGCTAAAACCAGATGCTTCTTTTTTATTATTATTATTTTTTATTTCAGCATGTTACAGGAGTACAAATGTTTAGGTTACATATATTGTCTTTGCCCCATCTGAGTCAGAGCTTCAAGTGTGTCCATCTCCCAGACGACACACACCGCACTCATTAGGTGTTTACATACCCATCCCCACCTCCACCCGCACCTGGCTGACACACAATGAATGTCGCTACCATATGTGCACATAAGTCTTGATCGATTAATAGCAATTTGATGGTAAGTATGTGTGGTGCTTGTTTTTCCATTCTTGTGATACTTCGCTTAGTAGAATGAGCCCTAGCTCTATTCAGGATAATACAAGAGGTGCTAGATCACCATTGTTTTTTGGTGGCTGAGTAGAACTCCGTGGTACACATATACCACGTTTTATTAATCCACTTATGTATTGATGACACATGGGTTATTTCCATATATTTGCAATTGTGAATTGTGCTGCTATAAACATTCTAGTGCAGATGTGTTTTTTGTAGAATGTCTTTTTTTCCTTTGGGTAGATGCCCAGTAATGGGACTGATAGATCAAATGGTAGTTCTGCTTCTGGCTCTTTGTGTACCCCTGTATTACCTTCCACAGAGGTTGTACTAGTTTACAGTCCCACCAGTAATGTAGGAGTGTTCCTATCTCTCCGTAACCACGCCAACATTTATTGTTTTGGGACTTTTTCATATAAGCCGTTCTCACTATAATTAACTGATACCTCATTGTGGTTTTAATTTGCATTTCCCTGATGATTAGAGATGTTGAGCATTTTTTCATATTTGTTGGCCATTAGTCTATCTTCTTTTGAAAAATTTCTGTTCATATTCTTTTTCCACTTTTTAATAGTTGTTTGATTTTTTTCTTGCTTTCCTTGGTTCTATATAGATTCTATATAGGTTTATATAGTTCTATAGGTTCTATATAGATTATATAGATTCTAGTTATCAGCCCTTTATCAAATGTGTAGTGTGCAAATATTTTCTCCCATTCTGTAGGTTGTCTATTTGTTCTAATGATAGTTTCTTTGGCCATGCAGAAGCTTTTTAATTTGATCAGGTCCCATTTCTTTATTTTCGTTGTTTCCATGATTGCTTTTGGGGTCTTCTTCATAAATTCTTTACCTAGGCCAATGTCTGTAAGAGTTTTTCCAACATTTCTTCTATAATTCTTACAGTTTCATGCCTTAGATTTAAGTCTGTTATTTGCCATGAGTTGATTTTTGATTGAAAATCAGGAATGAAAAAGGAGAAATTCAACTGATACCACAGAAATACAGAATATCATCTATGAAAACTATAAAAACCTCTATGTGAATAAACTTGAAAACGTGGAGGAAATGGACAACTTCTGAGAAACACACAGCCTCCCTAGGCTCAATCAGGTATAAATAGAATTCCTGAACATACCAATATCAATTACTGAAATTGAAGCAGCAATAAGAAAAACTTCCTAAAAAGAAAAGCCCCGGATCTGATGCATCTTAATTGTTCAGAATCTGGAAGCAAAACTCATCCCGTATGAGTTAGAGAAGATCCTTTGTGTGAAGTTTTCTAAGAAATCTCTAAGATTCCAATTCTTGCCTGTGCTTTCTGCTGCTGTATCATGCCCTTCACCTTTACTAAATCTGTATTCTCTGTGTAGTCTTAAGAGTCCTTTCAATTGTGCAACACTATGAAATTAATGGATTACCAAAGGAGAAAAAAAATCAATAAATTTAACAAAGGTTGTCCAATACCTTTGTAGGAAAAATTATAAATGTTTATTGGAAAAATAGTTAAATACAATGTGCATGCACAAGGTAATTCTTTAATATCAATATTTCAGCCCTACTCAAATTAAACTATGCATTCAATCTAATTGTAATGAAAATACTAGCAGCCAATTCTAAAATGAATTCAAAAGAGAAAAAGGACCAAGAATTTCCCGCTTTCCTTCATCAGTCCAGCATACCCATTCCACAGGAGCTATAAATGTTGGTTCTCAAAGGCACACAGCTGCCTTCTCTGAAGAAGTGTCCTCAGCCACCTGGAAGCTTCCCTGTCAAGGTTTCCTTTCCACACTCATGAGAAACAGAATGGATAATAACTCGCTAGGCAGGACTGTAGTTGTCTCCTTGCCTCGACAAAGAACAAACTGTATGGTAAAATTAAAGTTCTAAAATTTCGTGTGGAGCCTGACTATAGCTAAATTCAGATCCTTGAATAGCTTTTTCCCCCTGCTCTGTCCAG
This sequence comes from Indri indri, assembly GCA_004363605.1. NCBI lineage: Eukaryota > Metazoa > Chordata > Mammalia > Primates > Indriidae > Indri > Indri indri. The sequence continues at coordinate 10,602 of RJWJ010037575.1, forward strand.
ATGTGGATTTTCTGAATCCAAAGAAATCTTTCTAAATAATCATTTAAAGAATAATTCCAGTCTACAGCTCCCTCTCATTAAACCTGTCCTATAACATATAAGCTGTAAGATCAACTTTACTGCTAAGCAGGATAAACACATACAGTATATGTATGCATTTGTGTGCATGTATACATATATAGATATGTATATGAATATCTATGTCTATATATCCAGTCATGCACCGCATAATGATTTTTCGGGCAATGATGCACTGCATATACAATGTTGGTCCCATAAAAGTATAATGGAATATATATGGAAACCTCATATGTGGCACTTGATGTTGGCATTGTAGATCAAATAGAGGAAGTGACTGATATTCAGTAATGGTGATGGGACATTTGTTTTCATATATATATACATATATGTGTGTGTGTGTGTGTGTATACCATCTGGGTTGGTGTAAGTAAACTCTGTAACATTCACACAATGATGAAATTACCAAACGATGCATTTCTCAGGACCTATCCCTGTTGCTAAGTGACACATGACTGTATGTGTGTGTATACAAACACATATACATACGTGTGTGCAGATGTTATTGTAACCATTGCATATTTGCTTATATATATTGCTGATTTCACACAAGAGGGTTCAATGAGGATTCCATCCCTCACACTACCACTTACAGTGTAATGTTAGGATTTCTTTTTATCAGAATTGGATATGTAATGAGAATAGCTTACAGGTAGAGGGTTATAGACAGAAAGTACATGATAGGGATATGCAATGGATGTCTCAAAACGAGTTATACTGAAGATGCCACTGCTTGGTGTTGTGGCCATTACCAAAATCATTAAATGTGTGAGTATTTAGTGTGGCAGAGGTAATCATCCTCTTGCCCCCTTTTAGTCTCCCAGGCTCTCTGTGCTTCAAAGACTAATGCATTGTTTGAACTCCAATAGTTTCCTAACACATTAGCCTTACCTTTTCCTACCAGAGACCATTAATTACTTTAGCAACCTTTTATTTTAGTTGTATGTAATTTTTAAATTTTATTTTAAAATTTTACTTTAAGATTTTTCTGTTATTTTTACTTATATTTTGATGGAAAATGGAAAATAAGTATTTATATAGTTAAATAATTAATTAACTGAATAAATAATTATTTTAATTATTGATTAAATGATGCTAGTCCATGTTGATGCTAGTCCAATATATTAATAGATAGAAGTCACTTGAGTTATATCCTGGCCAGGGGCAATTAATTGGTAATGAACAGTCATACACAGCAATTAATTGGTAATGAACTGTCTCCTTAACTTACAGTTATTCATACACTAACTGATGAATCTATTAAAAAAACAAATATTTACTGGCTTATTTTAGTACATTTTTAAGTTCTCCAAAGAGGTGTATTTTAAATTCTAACTATAATATAAATTTAAAAGCACAAAATAGTACAAAGATACAAAAGGTACAGATTTTGTTACAGACTGTACAAATATGCAGACAAAATGCTGTGATAAACCAGATAGAGAGATGGATGGTAAATGAGAGATTATATTAGCATTCACCTTTTACAGAAAATGACATTTAACCTAAGGCTTTTAGATTTAAATTTGAAAAGATTCAAAATGAAGGGCATGTCAAATATAAGCATTGGAAAAGACAAAATGAATACTCAGAGACCAGGAATAATTCAGTTTGGTGTGTACTTGCACAAAGAAGTTTGAAAAGGTTAATTGAGGTTAGATCTTGAAAAATTATTATTACTAAAGATATCTGGAATTTGTCTTACAGGTAATGAAAAATCATTAAAATTATTTACTAGAATATTGATACAATAAATTGCTAATAGCTGCCATATACAAGATACTCTAAGCACTTTTATAAAGAAGTTATTTAATCATCATGAAAGCTCCATGTAATTTTTCTAAGGTGAAAGTTGAAGAGAACTGAAAGTTTAGAATGAAAAAAAATTATGGGTTTCCATTTTAATTTTCTAACTTTAATCAATTCAAATTAATTTTATATGGTCATAAAATACAGAAATTTTAAAATTGCATTGTTAATTTGATAACTTGTGATGAAAAATGTCTATGATATATTAATACCTGAAGAGCTGATACTTACCTTAGCATAAACATTAATATGTACAACATTCATTGTCTTGGGTGAATTGCTATTTTAAAAATAACTTTTTGATCTTAAATTATCTGTGTAACTACACAATATTGGGTTTGAAATATTTAGACATCGATTTTTCTCGGCTTCTTAATATTATAAGGGAGTTGTTATTTTGTTTGTTACAAAGGAACTGACTCAGCCTTCACATTTCTGTCAATTAAGCACATCTTTTCGTTTTCAAACTCAAACTTCCCAGGTAAGCCATTGTAATTTCTTGCCAAAGAATTTAGGAAAATAAAAACATAGTATAATGAAATGATGGAGCACAGGACACACACTCAAAGGGAAGCAGAGGCAGAAGCCCTCCCTGGTAATAAATAACTGCAGGTACCTGGCCTCAAGCATTATGCAAGGCACATTGAAGCGGGGAGGGGGGAACTCCATAGTAATGCATAATACATTGATGCAAATACTACTAAAATACATTTTATGTAAACCTGAGCAGAGTCTAAATCTACAATGAAACCGAAAATAGAGCTGGTAGTGTCCGATTTGATTCTAAGGTTTAAGAAGCTGTGCAGTGCCCAACAAATACCTCTATCACATTAGTAATTAATAGAGATTATTTAGGAATGAAATTAAAATATAATTTTTATTTCAATTTATTTGTTTATTTTATAATGGCTCTTAGGCCATTTCAAACTATTTTAATGCTTAAAAAATAGTTAATGTTCTGGTGAGGGTTAAGAAACAACTATAATCTACATGCATTACTTCTGGGCTGCAAAACGGTATAGCCACTTTGGAAAACAGCTAGCAGTGTATTTTATAATTCATCACGCATTTACCATATGACCCAGTGATCCTCCTCCTGTGTATTTACCTGAGGAAAATGAAAATGCACGTTCACATAAAAATATGTATATGAATGTTAATAGTGGCTTTAGTCATAGTTGCCTAAAACTAGAAATGACCAAATACCCTTCAACTGCTGAATGAATAAACAAAATTGTTTTGCATCTAGACATTGAAATAGAACTCAGCCACAAAAAAGCAAAAATAAACAAACAAAAAACCAAAAACCCCACAAACCGTTGGTAGATACAACATGGATGAATTTCAAATGCATTCAGAGATACGAAAGAAGCCAGACAAAAAGTTTCATGCTATGTGATTTCATTTATATGCTATTCTGAAAAAAATGGCAAAATCATAAGGACAGAAAACAGATTATTGGGGGGTATCCCACCAAGAAGCTTCAGAGCGCTGATTCCTGGATCCAGGAAGAGGCTCTGTGCTGCTCCTTTCTGTTGCTGGTGAAGCACTGACAAAAGCCAAATGCAGATAGAGAGCACTTATGTTCCTTCCCAAGGCCTTCTCAACTCCAGCAAGCATCTTCCACTCTCTGAATTTAACCGACAGTCTGGAAGTGCATCTGGGAAATATGCTTTTCAGGGCTGCAGCTCCCTGCTCTTAAATATAGTGGAGGACAAAGGGTGGGAGAAAAAAACAAAAAAGTGACTTTTGTACAAAGTTCTTTTCTGTTTTCTGGAGGTTTTGAGAAAAAACATCTGTGACATTACCCTATAACAATGGGAAAAAATACACAGATACAGAGATATAAATATTTACAGACATTTTATAATAAACGTGTATATGTATTTCTTTTAGTTGGAAAGGTTATTACTAATGAAGATATAGGTTAAAAGGGAATCATTCTACATATTTGAAGAGAATAAATATTTTCTCATTACTGTATTCTCTTCATAACATCATATCTCTAATGCTTAAGTTTTTTTGTGTTTTGCTTTTTTGTTTTTTTGTTTTTTGGTTTTTTTTTTTTAGATAAAATGTATTTCCTGACAGATTTAGAACCAAACTATGATGTCGTAGATCTAAATGACCAACCGGCCTGGAAAATACTTTAGCTGACACGGAAATTTTATGTACTGTGAATTTTCATTACTAGAGAAATCATTCCTTGGAATGTGTTTGTCTGCTTTTCAAGAAATAGGCATAAAATTTAAAGCCAAGAAGATGTGAATAAATGTTAGCGATTCAATAACCATAATAGTGACAGTTTTTTTATTGCATAAATTTAAGTTGTACAACAAGATGTTTTGATATACATATCCATAGTGAAATGATTAGTACAAGTTAGCAATTTAACATATCCATAACCTTCCAGAGTTACTTTTTTTGTGTGGTAAGTACACCTAAAATTTACTCTCTCAGTAAATTTTTAATATACAATACAATAGCCTTATTAACCAAGTAAAGGCCACATGTATTAGAATGGATATACTGTCCTCTACACATGAAACACTACACTCATCTTCTGTCTTATGTCCCTGGCATGTCTTTGGAACTCATCACTGGGGAGGAGGGGAATCACTGCTTCTATTTTTAGCTTGGATTTCCTCTCCCACTCTGAATTATGGGAAGTCTCACATAAACACTCAACTCACCAATCATAAGAATTTTTGTTTTTACCTCTTCAAAATCAGCTAAAGATGAAATTGAATTATGATATTGACAAATGGTCTTCCAAGTGATTTAGAAACTTCTTGTCCTAGCTCACTATAATGAGAGGAAAATACTCAAAAATACATTGTATTACCACTGTAGAGTACTGTAATCAGATCTGGGTCATCCCATGTGCAAGCTTTCTACATGCAACACCAACCATGAAAGTTCTAAATTAGTTACAAAAGAAGAGTATTTTTTGAACAGTTTCTCTGTATCTT
>RJWJ010037576.1:0-15477 GCA_004363605.1 Indri indri
GACCCTAGGTCAGGGGCGGGATGGGGAGGAGATGCCAGTAGGGGGCTGGGTCCAGGCTGAGAGGTGGCAGGGAGAAGGTAGCCGGCGGGAGGGCAGGGGCAGCGGTCTCCGTAGAGAAGACAGGCTGACGGCTGGAAACAGGATGGCTGTTCAAGGGGAGAATAGACCGAGATGCTGGGAAGGTCATTTTGGCCACCCCCCTGCCTCTAAGCCCCTCCCAAACAGGATGAGTTGTTTTGTTTTTTGTTCAGTGAAAATCCACCTGGAACAGAGTTTCCAATTTCATCCCTTCCCTTTCCCCCCACCCCAAGCTAGGATTCCCCAGGTCTAGCCCTTCTTGGGAACTTCTTCCTGGAGGGCGACCTCAGATGTCCCCCTCCCTCTGCTCTGGCTGGGGGGAGGGAAACCACTGCTTTAGTCACGCCAGATAATCACCTCTGGTCACTCAGTGTCTGGCCTCTTCCTCCAAGTAACTCCAACTATCTCTTAGACATTATCTCACCATGCAGGCTTAGCGGGTGGGTGGGAGGGAGGAAGGGAGGGAGGGGAGGCAGAAGTGGGAAGACAGCACTTAAGAAGGGAGAAACTGAGGCCAGAAAGGACCAACAATGGCCACCTGCCCTGCTTCCCCGTGTAGGCTAGAAAGGTGACCCTCTGTCGTGATCACAGCGAGGATGGAGGGCAGACAGCAGAAAGAACTTCCCAGAAGAGAACTGCGAAAGTGATCATCTGAAAGGGGCTTTGCAGGAATTCTCAGTGCCCATGGAGCACCAGTTATGTGCCAAGTCCCGCGTTAGGGACTTTACAGGCATTATCTCATCCATTCCCCCAATGAAGTAGACACTATAATTATTATTCTCGTTTTACAGATGAGTAAACTGAGGCAGCCACTTGTCCAAGACCACTGGATAAGCAGGTGGAGATGCCAGGATTCAAGCCTAGGGAGTCTGACTCCAGAGACAGCCTCCTGGCGAAGCAATGGAGCAATGGATCTGGGGGCAGGAGCCTGCCTGGGATGACCTCCTACGGCCCTCCTGCAGGGCTAATCCAGTGACCTATAGGTTCCCTTTAAGGAGACTGGTACAGCTCACCCAGAGCTGGACTGTGCCCCTGTCCCAACCATTGCTGAAGGATCCAGGCCTCCGCAGACCTCGATGTCAGCCTATATCTCCCCGAAGTTTATATGTGACCTGAGAATTATGCCTGGAAGAGGACAATAAGCTAGAAGAGGATCAATCGTTTCCTTCCCCTTATGTATACATTACCCTCAGCTCTTGCCTGGTGCTAACTCTTGAGCTTCCTGCCACCTTACCCTGTCCACTACACGCCCCCATGCCCTGCCCAGCGCCACACCTGCAGTGTGGCCTTCCAAAGCCTGGAGCAGGGGGATTCTCTAACTCTAACCTCTGCCCTACTCCAGGCTGGGATCTAGCACATTTAATGTCATGCACCCCTATGACCTGGAAAGTTCCTCCTGACATCTGACCCAAATCCTTTCTCCAACAGACTGGCAGAGGCTGTTCCGAGAGTGAGAGATGCAGCCCTGGTCCCTGCCTTCAACTGGAGGGAGGAGGAACAGTCTACTGGCTTTCATGGACATAGGACTTCTGGGGACCCTGGAGGTCGTGTGGCCACATGGCTCTTGTCGACCAGGCTGAGAAGGCAAGTGAAGAGCAGGCCTGGCCCCCCACCCCCTCTCCCACTGGAATAGCAGGTGAGGAGGCAGCAAAGGCTGCCTTATCTGATGGGAGCCTCACTCGGCCCCCTCCCCCTCCCCGGAAAAGCCTCATTACCCTGGGCTCTGCCATCACCTGTTTACCCTGTCATAAGAACAACACGACTCAGCAAGACTTCAAAGGGAGTCTACCGGCGGTGTGTGTGCACGGTGGTGGGTGTGTGTGTGTGCACGGTGGTGTGTGCGTGTGCGCGCATGGGAGGGAGGTGAGGGGCAGACAGAGGAGGATGGGGGGTGGGGGCGGGACTCAGGGCCTGGGTCTTTCTCTAGGTGAAACAAGCACCGCCCACCGGCACAGACAGAGCGCCAGGCAGACTGGCCCTGGCTTCAGGGGCCTCGGGTCTATGTGGGAGCCCCTAGTCTGATGGAGGAGGCCGCTAGCCCATATGCGCTCTCTCTCTCTCTCTCTCTCTATCACACACACACACACACACACACGCACACACACACACACACAAGGACACGAATATGAAAACCGACTCTCCTGCACACCTGGGCTGTGGACATCAGGCCTCAGGTGGAGGCAGGCGGCCCTGGGGCCCCTCTATCAGACTCTGTGATTCTGACTTGAACCCACAGAAGAGCCGGAGGGTTCACTGCATTAGTGGTCACCCGAGTCCCTCAGCAACACCGCTATTCCCGCACCCTCGGAGCCCTGGGTGTGGAGGGAAATCTTCCCTGGTGTGTGCTCTGGACTCTTCCCGCTGCCATTGCAGCATTCCGTCGGGAAACCCGGCCTCTGGGCAGAGCTTCGGGAGGCAGAAGGGAGCGGTTAGCAGGCCTCTTCCCTACCCTAGCCCTGCGACGGTGCGTGATGCCCTTCCGCGGTCCTACCTGGGACAGTGACATGGTGTGCTGGCAGGCACCTTCTCCTCCTTCCCCGCCTCACGTCCCCACCCGGGGGGAGCTCCAAGGAGAAGCCATCACGCCCCTCACACCTTGTACCTTTGGGCGTTTCTCTTCCCACCTGCCCTCTTCATTCCCAGCCTTGTTAACCAAGGCGGTTACCCTCAAAGGACGGGGAAATGAAAGTCGTGAAGCCGATCAAACAGGAGGCACCCACGGGGTAAATATAACAGAAGGCAAGTGCCCGGGCCTCAGAACTACCCTGTTCCCATTCTCAACTCCCAGCCTCCCTTTTCTCCCAGGGTCATAAAAGGCAGAAGGTTGAAAGGAGGGGCTTGGGGCAGAACGTGCAATCTCCGGGATTCTGGAGCGGACACCCCAGGTAGAGGTCTGACATCGCACCTGCATGAATGTCAATGGGAGCAGCGTCGTTTCCAACAGAAAACATGGGGTACAAACAGCCCTGACATCCCCCGGCAGAGGAGCTGTGGCACAGCCGTGGCGACAGGCCCAGAAGGATGCCACGGTGATACCCGCAGGAAGAGTGCATGGGATAAGACCAGGAGGGGACCCAACAGTGTAAGATCACACCCACCCAGAGAGACAGCGGCAGAAGCTGTAACCGGGACGACTTCCCTCCGGCGGCATGGAAGATGATTTTAGGCATGGTAATAGTTAACGGTTCTCTATTTTAATGTGTATGAAAAAATATAACTGGTGCGCCAAACCATGACTTCACAGATGTTATTGCCCCACGGTACTTATTTACTTATCCTGTTTAACACACACAGAGCAGTTTCTATGCACCCAGCACCCTTCTAGCCACTTTACAAATACTAACTGATGTAATCCTCCCAGTAACCCTATGAGCTAAGTACTATTCTTATCCCCATTTCACAGATGAGGAGACTGAGGCACAGAGAGGTCAAGAGACTTGTCCAAGTCACACAGCTGGTAAGTGATGGAGGTAAATTTTGAAAGTTCCAAAAGGCACTAGGTCATTAGCAGAAACCATAGAAATTGCATCCTTAGCTCTGCTTATAAAGTCAAAGAATCACTGAGTACCTACTGTGTGTCAGGCACTGTAGTCAGTGCTAGAACAAGAGCAAAAGCGAGGGAAAGAGGAGGGAAGGAGAAGGGGAGGAGGGAAGGGAAGGACCAGTTGCTCCTCCATGGATTCTGACTGGGAGACACCCCCCCTTTGTCAGCAGCTGAGGTCCTGTCCCACCCAGGAGGCCAGTGCTTTGATCTGGGGCTCAGCCTGTCTGTTGCTCACAGCCCATCCCTGGCTCCAGCATGGGGGAGGGGGTACACCCTTGAGAGCTGAGCAGGGGCAGGCTGGGTAGCTCTGGGAGAGTGCCTCCTCTCTGGGGGAGCATGCAGGGATTAGGGGACATGGGGCACTCAGGCCTCTGCAGACAACCCCTTCATCCCCAACCTGGGTGGGGGTGCTGTCTCCACCCATCCGTCTGCCAGGCCTCTCCCCCTGTAGGCCTGCCCTTAGCCTGTCCCGCCCACCCCCCACCCCCAGCATTCCACTGCCTCCCCTGCACCCCTCCCGGGCTCTCCCTAGCATCCCCCTCTGCACCTTGCCAGCCCAGCTACTTCTGGCCCTCTCTCTGCAGCCAGCCTCACCTCCTGCCCACTCAACACTGGAAGACCCTCTCTCACCCCTGCAACTGTGCCCATCATGCCTAACCCAGTCCCTCTGGCTGCACCCGGAGCCACATCCAGTCATCGGGAAGGCACAGGGAGAAAGCATAGGCAGTCCACTATTGCAGATCACTTTTCCAGACTTTTCCATGTTGCCTCCCTTCCCCCATCTGGCTCAAATACACATATTTCTGCCCACCAGGTGTCTGCCAGCCACAGCAAGAGACAGGCAAGAGCTTTGGGCAGCTTGTAGGGCACATGGGGGTCCCTGCCCATGGCAGGTCACAGGCCCACTTCCTTGCTCAAGGCAGTGTCACTCATTCCTTAAAGACAGGCTGGTGGGCAGCGGTGAGAGTTGGTAAGAAAGGGGAAGGGAGGGGGACCGGTTAGGAGCCATCAGTGCTAATGCAAACATATGGTGCCTAGTGTGTGCCACACACCGTGGTCTGCCCAAAGTGCCTCTGGCTCTTCAGCTCACTTAATCTCGTAGCAAGCCATTTTTACAGGTGAGAAAAATGAAGCACAGAGACGTTCAGTAATTTGCCCGAGGTCACACAGCCAGGTGTCCAGGGCAGGATTTGGACCCAGCTCTTAGCTCTTGCTGTGTAACTTTCCTGCTTAAAAAACCCTCACCTACAGAATCAATCTGAGGCTCACTCCTCTGCAAGACGTTCAAAGTCCTTCCCAAGCTCCGAGCTGCCTCTGCGGCATCCCTTTCTGCTACCCACTTCTTGAACTGAATCCCACCCTCTTGAACTGAACCCCACCTCTGCCAGTTCCCTAGCTGTGTGGCCTTGGGTGAGTCACTCTACTTTCCTGGGCCTCAGCTCCTCACCCCTAAAATAGGGAGCAATGGTACCTACCCTCAGGCAGATTCCATGAGATCACCCGGGTAAAGTGCCTACTGGGTGCCTGGCGCAGAGTGGCTGCCCCATGCAGCGCAGAAAGAAGGAAGACAGAGGGGGAGTTCCGAGATGATGAGTTGAGTCGTCTGGGTTGTTGGGTGGGCATGGAGGGGACGAGTCTCTTGCCAGGGGCCATAGTGGGGAGGGGGCTGTCACTCAGAGAGGAATGTGCTTTGGGGTGGCCTGGCCGATTGCCAGCACGGGTCCACACTGGCACTGGAGCTCCCAGGGTACACTGGCACCAGATCAAAGGGCTCCCATACCCGTGTCCCACCCATCCATGGAGGGGCAGCCCTGGCTGGGGCCAGACCAGACCCTGTGCCTCCTATCAGCCCCAGCAATCCCCAGAGACGGGGTGCAGCCCACAGGACATTGGGCTGCCAGGCCCTGCCCCGGGAGGAGCAAGGGCAGCTACCTATGGAACTTTCCCAGAAGGAAGCCTGAGCCCTCAGCAGGCCTGGCGCTGGGTCGGGCAGCGGTGCTGGGATGGGGAGGGGTCCGACGCAGCCTGAGACGAGCCCATCCATTCTTTGCTGGCTCTGTGCCCCTGGTCTGACCAGATCCCTACCCACGAGGGATGGGTCTGAGGGAACCACAATACTTTGTGAATGTGATAAACCATAAGGCAGAGAAGGGGCTGGGACCCCAAGACCTGGGCTGGGGCCGGACTCAGCGCACTTCCTAAACTGCCGGTGCCAGTGCCGCTCCTCCTCCTCCTTGCTTTCCTCTCCGAACCTGCCTCATCTCCCGATGGCTGCCAGGGGACTCCATATGGGAACAGGTGTGCGAAAGTGCAAACCGTAAAGTGCTCACACAATCAAGCAGTTCTTATTTGAGTTGTGCGTGCATCGATCGGTTTTTTTTGTTTGTTTGTTTTCTTGAGACATCGTCTCACTCTCTTGCCTGGGGAGTGCCGTGGCGTCAGCCTAGCTCACAGCAACCTCAAACTCCCAGGCTCAAGCAATCCTACTGTCTCAGCCTCCCGAGTAGCTGGGACTACAGGCATGCGCCACCACGCCCGCCTAATTTTTTTTAGCTGTCCAATTAATTTCTTTCTATTTTTAGTAGAGACAGGGGTCTCACTCTTGCTCAGGCTGGTCTCGAACTCCTGAGCTCAGAAGGATCCACCCGCCTCGGCCTCCCAGAGTGCTAGGATTACAGACGTGAGCCACCGCGCCCGGCCTTCATCGATCAGTTTTAAACAGAGCGATTAGAGCAATTGCTCTGCAAGACGGCTCGGCTCGTGTCAGATGGAGCTTTCAACGCCGGGCAGGGGTGGGCCCACTCTTAGCCCTCCAGAACCTTGATCTTCTACCAAGGACGGAATGGGGTGGGGGAGGGGGTTCTCCCATCAGGATTTAATTCTAGATCTGTCTGTTCTTGGTCGTATCCACCACATCCCTCTTCCTTCAGGCTGGAACCAGTCAGATGGGGATGCATATCCCCAGCTCCCAAGGGCCCCTCAGCTGATGGGGACAAGCAGCCTCAGGTCTCGGGGCCCTCCCCACCCAGAGCCCCCCTCCCGATTCTGGAGAGAAACTAGGGCAGCAGGAGACACAGGCAGTCCACAGTGGGGCACCGGGGATGATGGGGGACATGATGGGGAGTATGGGGATGATGGGGGGTGTAGGGGATGATGGGGGCTGTAGGGGATGATGGGGGGCGTGGCCTAGAACCTGCTCTCCACCCCCACTCACCTCAGGGGTTTCTTGGAGCCACCCGAGAATGGGTGGGTCCCTGACACCCCCAGAGGCTCCTGTCCTGATCTGGCCCACAGCAGCCCTCCAGCCAGTGTCTGCGGCTGGACGCAGGGATGACCTGGTGGTTCTTCCAGCTGGAACCCTCCCCACCCCCACTCTGCACCCCTCCCTGCCACTGAGGAGGCTGGCATGGTGTCAGGGAGGAGGCCCGCCTGGCAGGGCAGGCTGTGATTTCCAGAATCTGGGCCGGGAGGGAGTGGGGCGTGGGGAAGTGAGCCAGATGTTGAGGACGGTGGGGTCCAGCTGGCCCCTCCTCCCGCCCCCCGCTGCTGAGGACCCTGCTTCCCCCTCAAAAGCTGAGTGGCCTCTCCAAGGCGGGGCATCGAGGAAATCCCTTCACACACTCTCTGGGCTTCTCAGGAAGGGGGTCTCCCCAAAACAGGTGTGGGAGACTGAGGCAGAAAGAGAGACAGAACTAAGCAGGGACTCTCATGAGGGCATGGCCCCGGGGTCCTGGAGAGGCCGCCATGGTCAAAATAAATGCCAGAGACCTCAACCTCCCGCATTGCAGGGAGCTTTAGTTGACTCTGTGCCCTGGGACCCTCATGTAGCCGCCCGGACCCCTCCTTCAGCTCAGGGCCACCCACCTCCTCCCTCCCTCCATTCCTGATGTCCTTCCTCCCTTCCTTCTTCCCTGCCTTCCTTCTTTTCTTTCATTTATTCATTATTCAAAGAATTGAGTGACTATTTTGTGCCCAGCCCTCGGTTACTGTGGTGGCTCTGTCTGACCGGAACGTGTGTCCTTCCTTCCCTGTGTGGGTCCCGCTCTCTGGGCAGCTGGTGTGTCTTGTCTCTCCCCTCAAACTGAGGGGTCCCGGGCCAGGTCTGTGCCTCACCCCTCAAACTGGGGCTCCCCAGAGCAAATGTCCCCTGCAGACAGCTACTCCCAAGGCGGGTGGCAGGAGGAGCCAGGGCGGAGGGCTGGGCCCGTCCCTCCCTGCAGCAGAGGTGTGCTCAGACAAGTTAGTCTGGGGTGAGCAAGCCAACCTCAGCCCAAATCCCCGATTTCTAAAGGCAAAATAAACTCCCTCACTCCTCCAGGCCTTCTCCCCAGCCAGGAACCTCAGACCACAGGCCCCGCCAAGTTGGCAGAGCCAGGAAAACAGGCCGCAGTGCTCGAGACAGGGGAGAGCATGAGAGCCAAGGAGCCAGGTGCTGGGGGTGGGAGGAGAAGCCATCGCAGGTGAGGAGTGGAGGCCCAGAGTCAGGGGCTTGCACCCGACCACAGGGCAGGGTGAGACTGGAGCTGGCGCCTGGCACTGCCTGGAGCTGCCTCCCTGACGCAGCAGTCACAAGCGCAGGACTCAGATGCTGGCACTGGACGGGCATCTCGCTCACGCACATTCTGGCCTGGGATGGTGAGGGGAGAGGAAGCTACTTCCCCCGGCCCTCCTCTGTACCCAGGTCCCAGGTATCAAGGCCATCATGCCCTGGAGCCCTCAATCCTTGCAAGCCGATGCCCCAGGAAGCTCCTTCCTGAGCCAACCCCCTCTTCAGGATCTGGGCTCTGAGGACCCCCTTTCTGCCAGCAAAGGGAGAAAAGTGCCCCCCGGATGCTTCCTAGAGCTTGGCCTGCAAAGGGCAGCTCAGCAGGAAGGGAAGGAAGGAAAAAGAGAGGGAGGAGGAAGGGAGGCCGGGAGGGAGGAAGAAGGTGGCCAATGCTGCAGCCCCTAAAGATGGGGAGAAACTCCGGGGCATGCAACACACACAGCACGTGCATGCGCACTCACGTGCACACGCACTCACGCCTGCTCCCTCTCGTGTTTACATGGGCCCTCTCCCCAGAAGACCCAAGCCTGCTCATGCCCAGGCGGTCACTCACGCTCAGGACTCGGACGGACACCATCACTCCCCCTCTTTCCTATTCGCTCATGTAACCACACCCTCACACACTTGTCTACATGGTCACAAACACTTGCTCATGCGCACACGTGTGTACACACACAGCACACCCGCAGTCACTCGTGCTGGTGTACACACGTTCACACCTGTGCACGCAATCCCATGTAGCCTCAATCATGCACACACACACATGTTCACACACACACACACACACACACACGTCCTTGGGCTGCCAGGCCCAGCCCCCGCTGCCTCAGGTCTAGCCAACTCAGGGTCTGCTCACCCAACCTGTCCCGCTCCTGATCCCCTGAGTGTCCCCCAGACACGGCCTGTCCTGGGGCCTGTCCAAAAATGCCCAATAAACATCAGGGTCCCTGCTGTAGCCCCTCGACCCCTCAGCTCCCGCCCATGAGGTTGACACCCATCTTTGCCATCTAGACTTGGCCAGAACTACCCAGGCCTGAGGGACAGTGACGTCCCAGCTGGGGCCGTGTGTCCTGCCTGCCCACACTGTTGGAGCCTGGACTCGCGCAGGGCCCTGAGCCCCCAGCCCAGGGAGGAGCTTTGCAGAAGGGCACTTGGGCATCCCTCCGGCCTCTGTGTCCTCATCTCTAGAAAGGATGTGGTCATTCATTCCCTGTGTGTCGGGATGTCATGAGGCTCCCACGTGACCAGGGAAGGGCTGTTGACTGGAGAACATCATGTCCAACCGAGGCGTTAGTCATGTCTTTATTATCACCCCCACCCCCTCACAGCATCCTTGGGAAACTGCAGCCTGGGAGGCCGAGAGGCCACAGCTGCGGTCTCAGGGGAGGGCTCACTGCGGCTCTCAGCCCTGGGGTCTGGGCACAGCCAGGCCACTCACCACCCAAGGCCCACACCCCCCAAACCAGTCTCTCCAAGAGGGCCTGGGTCTGCAGCCCCAGATGCCCTGAAGCGGGGGAGTGCAGTGTGGCCGTGGGACTGGCAGGCACGGCCAGAGATGCAGTGAGGGGAGGTCTGTGGGGTTCTTGACCCCCTGTTTCCCATCAGGCCATGGAGAGGGTCCTAGGCATGGCCTCTCCTCCTGGGGAAGAGAATGGCACGGCTCCTCCTCCCACAGGGCAAGAGGGGGCTCTGGGTAGGAGGCCAGCCTGGCCAGGAAAACCAGGCCGGAAAGCTGAGCAAAGGGGTGGTGGGAGGGATACGGCGCTGCCCTGCCTGCACCAGGACCCAGCTCCACCCGGGAGGGGAGGGAAGGCCACGTCCCAGGTTCTGGGACGGCACAGATGAGGGCGCCTTCCGAGTGGGGACGGGTGCAGACCCACAAAAAGGGAGGGAGAAAGCAAAGCAGACGAGAGAGACAGAGACAGAGATTGGTGGAGATGGAGAGAAGACAGGGAGACACTGAAGGGCGAGAGAACGTATGGGGGGAGACAGGAGGGAGGGGGAGGAGGGAGAGAGGGAAGAGATGAGGGGGAGGAGGAGTGGGGAGGAGGGAGAGAGGGGAGTGAGGAGGAGGGAGCGGGAGGAGGAGCGAGGACATCCTTGGGAAACTGCGCTCTAGGGAGGTCCCTGATCTAGACAGAGGACCAGAGACAGAGACACAGAGAGACGGAGAGCCAGGAGCAGAGGCCCGGGGAGGATGGAGAGAGAGAGACGGGAGGAGAAGGTGGGGAAGGAGAGCCAGCGGTGCAGAGCAGGACAGAGCGAGGGCGAGAGGCTCTAATTATCGGCCGGCGGGCAGGGCAGGGCAAGGGCAGCCTGTTTGAAGTCTGTGGTGAGAGCAGCATCAAAGGGCCAGGAGGCGAGGCCAGGGGGCCAGGGAGACAGAGGCAGGGCCACCCTCTGCTTGGGCCACCTGGACCCCACGGTCTCCGCCCCAGCCCCCAGCCCTCCTCCAACCCCTGCTCTCGGCTGGCACAGCCACCTGCTCACCGACAGGGGTCGCGGACAGGGGCCTGGAGCTGAGGCTGGAGCCCCACTGCCCTCTCAGTGTCCCCAGGCGCAGGGCAGGCTTCTGGCCTCAGGGACAGCCCTGGCTTGGGGAGGGGGCAGGCTTCTCTCATGGTTCCTGCAGCCACCACCTCCGTCTCCCAGAAAACATGTCCTGGCATCTCCCCGCCCCTGCCTTTGGGGTCCTGAGGTGGGCTCTGACCGCTCTGGCTTCGGCGTCTTAGTGCCAGTCCCCATGCCTTGCCTTTCCTCGGATCCAGAAAGCTCCGGTTCTCAAGATTCGAATGTCCAGGCAGGCAGGGGATGCCAGCCCCTCAGTTGCAAGGGCAGGTCCCAAGGTGACCTATGGCCGTCTCCTGCCTCAGGTTGGCAAGTCAGCTTCACGGAAGCCACCAGAGGATGGTTTCTCCAAAGAATTTGTTTTTTTGCCCTCCCTCTTCTGCCCATTGTAGTTTTACACCCCTCTGGGCCAGAAAGTCCTTCTAGTGGTCTCACCCAATCTTTCACGCTGCCTCTTATTTCAGACAGAGGCTGACTGGCCTCTGTACCAGCCCTGGAAACCTTGAAGATCCCCACAAGGGCTCATCTCCTGTCCTCTAGCCTCTGAAGGCCCCCCTACATCTCTCCGATTGCTGCTCCTTGGCCCCATGCTCCCCAGCTGGCCCTGAGACCTCGGGGGAGGAGGGGGTTCTGAAATGAGATGGGGCACAAGGCAGAGGCCAGGCTGACTCAAACGGGCACCCGGATTTTCCAGCCTCCTATGTGGGTGATGGATACTGGGCACATTCTTTAATCTTTCTGAACCACAGTTTCCTCATCTGTAAAATGGGGGAAATATTCCCTACCTTGAAGGGATGTTGTGGGAACTAAATGTGACAATATATGTAAGGTGCCTGGCATCCGGCTGGTTCTCAATGCATGAGGGCTCCTGTCGTTGTCATGAGAAACCAGGCCACCCAGAGTCCCACGAGGGAAGATTCTCCCCAAGAGAAGAGCAGATGAGAATCCTCCAGGACTCAGGAACAGGCCTGGTGCCAAGGAAGGGCAGAGAAATGATTCCACAGCCCACCAACCCACCCCCCCAACCAAGCACCACCCCCACCGGCATCTCACCTCCACATGTCTTGTCGTGGCTTCCATTGGGGACGTCTCCTTTGAGGAAGCAGGTCAGGGTGTTCTTGCCGGTGTCCACCCTCTGTTGTCAAGGCAGCTTTGCTGCTATCAATGTCTTGCCAGCATCACCCCACCCTGCAGGTGCCAGGCTAATCTCGGTGATTCTGGGCCCTTCGCTGCTGGCCAAAAGCTCAGGGAACCTGGAAGAAGCAGCCTCGGTTGCTCAGAGAGGCCAGTCACTTTCCCCTGCTCCTAGCGGAGAAGGGAGCTGGCTGGTGAGATGCAGGAGCACGACACCTGCTCTGTCCGCACCTGCATCATCTTGGGGGGTGGGGGGATGCTGTCCTTCCCGGCACGGGAGGGATGACGGCAGCAGGCTGAGAGCAAGGTCAGGGTAGGGGGCTGTCTCCCTAAGATGAGCTGTAGCTACATGTATGACAGACAGGCCACAGGGCTCAGACATCAGACTTCACAGGGAGGGCCCAAACTCAGCCCTGAGTGGGACGTAAGTCATGCTGGAACCAGCCAGTGTCTTCTAGAGTTTTCTATGGAACTTGGTTTCTCTCCATTAGTCCAGATGATTGAGAGCTGACCAAAACCAAGATATTTGTGAAAAACTCATCTTCTATATATAGCCTGTCTTTTAAAAACTCCAAGCTCCCAAATCTCTGCCACAAATCTACTCTCCCACCTATCCACCCACTCTCCCATCCATCTGTCCACCCTTCTGTCCATCCATTTATCCTTCCTTCCTTTCAGGCATCCATCCTCCATCCACCTGATAATCTATCCATTTAACCGTTGGCTCGCTCATATATCCATTTACCTAAACACCCACCCATCCATCCAAACATCACCCGCTCCCCCATCCACACACCCCGCCTGCTCACTTATCCATCCACCCAGTCACCTGGACGTTACCCACTTCTCTATGTTTATCCGCCCACTCCCCACTCTGCGTTCACCTATATTTATTGATCATCTCTTATATCCACGACACCAGGCCAGATCCCTAACCTGGCCTCCTCCAGTCGTTGGGCAATCCCAGGCTCCTCCTTGGCAGCACACTCCCCTGGGAGGGATGCAGCCACGGCCTCGCCACCTCCACTGAAACCAGACGAAAGAAGACAGGTCTCACCCGCAGCAGCAGGGGCCTAAACTGTACAATAATAATTTGACGGGAAAGAATATGGAGGGGTCTTTAAGAAAGAGGTAGATCCCAACCCATGAGAGGAAGGAGGTTTCCAGAAGCACCCCCAAAGCACGAGATAGACTATTGGAAGTGTCCACGGGATGGCGCCTTGATTGCTTAAGGTTGGGGTGTGACACAGGGAAGGGCCAGGTCATCTCACTCAGCTCCCACTGGCCTGTCTCCATTCCTGAGTTTCCCAAGGCAGCAGGCTTCTCAGGGTGGAAGGGACAGGGTGCTGGGGAGGCAGAGGCCTGGCCCCAGGAATTACAAGAGATCCGAAGGGTCTCTCCTGGCCCTATTGCCTGCCAGTTGTGGGAGTTTGGGTAAATCCCTTAACTTCTCAGAGCCTTGGTTTAAATACCTCTGAAACGGGAAAAGTAGCAAGACCCACCCTTCCCTTTCGGTTGTGAAAATCCAATGAGAGTCAACATGAAAGGACTTTGAGCACCATGTCTGGTTTCGCACAAAACAAAGTAAGTGCAGGACCTCAGGCCTCCAAGTCACGAGGCAGTCGACTCTAACCATACGCATCACTGTCCCTGATGGAGAAGCCGCAGGTAGCTCTCCAGGAACACCGTGAACAGCCCAGACCCCTTGTCATCGGCGGGTCACCCCCATCGAGCCCCATCCCCCTGAGCCTGAGCTGAAACAGACAGCCGCTGGGGTAAGCGGGGTCCTCACTGGAGGGGAGCCCACTGCCTTGTCTCCCTCTGGCTCTCAGAGCTCGCTGGCTGGATCATGCCCTCCCCCAGGAATGCAGGGGAAGGAATGGAAGGTCTGAGCTGCAGTCAGCAGTGGGGGAGGGGTGCAAGGGCAGGGAATGAGAGATCCAAAGGTGCGGGGGTGTCTGTTGAACATGGGCTGGGTGGCCAGAGGGGCAGAGACCAAGGTCCGGCCGAGCCCAGGCCGGCAGTGGAAGGTGGCGTTTCAGGGCCCACTGCTCAGTGGCCTGCACCTCTGCCTCCAGGGCAGTGCTGAGCTGGGGACACACACACACACACACACACACACACACACACACACACTCTCTCTCTCTCTCTCTCTCTCTCTCTCTCCCCTCTAGAGAGGCTGCGGTGAGGGCACCGCCCCTGGGCTCGAGGTGTCGGTGCCAGCAGGGTGGGCTGGCACAAGGTGGGGAGAGGGCGGCGCGGGCAGCTAATCCCCCCAGCGTCTCCCAGACGCCCACAGAGACCAGGGTGAGCTCTTTGTCTGAGCGCAGAGACGACAGAGGGGCGGCGGGCAGGCGGGCAGGCTTCTCTTTCCCTCCCCTGCCTCCCGCCCCGCCCCGGGGCAGGTAGAAGCCTGCTGTCTGTGGGGACGGTCGGTCGGAGGGGGTGGGGGTGAGAGGATTAGGGGGGAGACAGGCGCTTACAACTTGTAGGGTTCCCTCCCTGGGGCCCAGAAGGCCTGTGGCTTTGGGGTGGGGGGTCCCCGGAAGGGCAGTGGGGCATGAACCTTGGCGGGGAACAGGCCTTGTGTGCAGTGGCTGACAGCCCAGCTACACACTCACATACCCAGCTACACTCAGACTCACAATCACACACACACACACACACGCAGAGCCGGAGTCCAGAGCTCTGCATCCACACATGTGTTTACTCACAGTCTCACACACAGAGACCAACATCCAGGGGGATAATTACACACCCCGCAAGATCACAGTCGTACAGTTTAAACTCTAGGCCCTCATCTCCCATCATACTCGTAGGCTGCCCCCCAGGAACACCACGATGGAGCCACACGCTGTCCTAGTCACCCACAGTGCAGCATGCCACGGTCACCTGAGGGTCATCCCACACCCACACACCACCAGAACCCAGCAACACAATCCCCCACACCCCACAGGGTCCCGGCCTACCAGTCCCATTGCACCATGTTCGGACGGCACACGGCCCCAGCTCATGGTGCCGAATCCAACACGCGTGTACCTTCGGCAGACCCCAACGCCCCTCGCGGCACGTTGTCACCTCCCTGTGCCCGATTCCCTTTCTCTCGCATGCATACACCTGCCCCCCAGCCCTCCCACCTTCTCCAAACACGGACACCCGAACATGGCGGTCAGTCAAGGCCACCCCTTCCTATCCCTTGAACTCTGTGCCCTGCCTGCCTCTCCTGACTAAGAACAGGCCCCTAGACTCCCAGGCCGGGGGTAAGCCCAGAGAATAAGCCCTATGCGTGGACATGCTAGGCCTAGGCCAGGCCTGGGCTGGAGGGACAGGCAGCAGTTCTGACCTCCGATACGTCAAGCTTACAGGGACGTATTCTGAGCATTGCAGCCACTCCTCAGTTGCCCTGGCTGGCATCGCCGCTTGCCCCGACCCCTCTGCCCCAGAAATGGGAAGGATCACATTTTCCCCTTCTCCTCCCTGACCCCGAAGCCCGTCCGCCCTGCAGCCCGTGAGCCCAGCGCTGGCAAGCTGAGTCCCACTGCGGCCGGCGCCTCCAAGGATGAAAGACCTCTGGCTCCTCCAGAAACCAGTGCTAAATATACCCCTC